>JANHFL010005937.1:0-12190 GCA_032468155.1 Oxyrhabdium leporinum
GATAGATAGATAGATAGATAGATAGATAGATAGATAGATAGACAGACAGACAGACAGACAGACAGACAGACAGATAGATAGATCACTCCAGATAAAATTCCATATATTGCAGCAGATTGTAGTCTGTATATCATGATATAATCTCTGAATGCTACACAATTGTTATTTATATTGCAGCAGAATAATGAAGCTAACGAAGCCTGAGAAAAAGGAAAATTGGACACTTAATTACAGATAAGAAATCAGAAACACTGGTGCACATAAGCTTAGAACAGCTAAGAAGCCATTATGAAAGAATTCCAGCAACTGCTGGTCTATTTTTATACTGCAATTGGTGTTCCAATTCTTGCACCTCTTTCTCCTGCTTGTCCTAGATAAAGAGCTAAAAAAGCAATCCTTTCTGGAGTGGGAGGGAATTTCCATCTGTTCTTGTTTTGGCAATGGCAAAGCTGGTATCCTGTATGCTTCCTACACAGGCTGATATACACTGCCTATTTCAGTTCGTCCTATGAGTAGAAGTAGCTAATGAAATCATGGAATTTTGATCTCCACTATTATGTCCAGCCTGCGATTCCTAGCATTTTATTCCCTTGGACTTTGGAATCCAGCTGATTAAGAGAGACCTTTAAGACCTCAAAAGGTTTTCCTGCACAATTACTGCATAGGAAAGCTTGTGGCAGAAAAAGTCAGTGTAACCTGTTGTATGTTCCAGAAAGGTAACCGAATCAAATCTTGCAAGCTGTGAAGATGTGTCCCTGATGGATAGAATGGGGACCTTGACTCAGAAGGCAAAAAATGGGTGAGATAGTACAACAAGGCAAGGCAACACAGCGAACCATGGCTCCTGAGGTTACTAAGGTGAGAAAAGAATGAAGTTGGTTAAATCTTTGTTGATCTTCACCAGAACTCTAACAATAGAATGAGTGAAAACATGCAGAAAGAAAATTATTTTTTTCTAAAAGGAAGAAGTCACTAACAATTGAGGGTCTATCCCATCTCACTTACAAAAAGTTGGATGTTGTCTTACAGTGCACATAGGTTAAATGTGGCTGCCCCAGTGAGATTTGACAGCATTTATTTCCATTTTTGGTTAGGTTTCTGGTATAGCTGAGCCAATCAGGGAGGATATTGCTATATCCAGGTTCATAGTTTACCATTACTATTTCTTTATAGACCAAACTATTGTGGGACTGTCTAACATCATTTGGCCACTCTGGTCATGGCATAGGGCTAGAAAGGTGACCATAACACCTCCTTCTATACTGAGAGACACTCAGACATGTTCATATATCTCAATGCTTCATGGTTGGACTATGTATCTCAGATATAAAGGGCCTGGACACGAGCTCTTCATCTTTATATAGATGCACATGGGTTGAGGAGGGATGTGTGAAAAAAAAACTTCAAGTGAAATTGTCTGAAATCAGCTACTAGTAGAAGGAATCCATAATGAAGGGCGGAACCAAGAAGAAAAACTATTTACTTGATCTCTCTTCTACAATTGAAAAGAGAGTGGCTCATATATATCCACAGTAAAAAACAACAACACTCAAATAGTATCAATCCATTATTTAATCTGACACCAATTTATCTTCCTTAGAGTCTCCAAAATAACTTCATTTTTAATAGTGGGGGGGGGGAGTGAGGGGTAGACTGAATCCCTGGGGAAGACTATTTCAGAGAATAGAAGGTTCTGCTATAAGCCTTCGCATAGGCCTGTGCCTTACATCCTGAAAATGGGGAATTTCAAGCAAATTTTCTTAAGATGTTTGAATCAGATGAGTTGAAACAAGGTGCAGGAAGTGGTCCTAAATACTTTTGTGCCAAGCCATGTAGGGCATTGATGGTCAAAATAAGAACTCTGAATTGCAATCAGAAATAAATATGGAACTATCTTATGTTTGTTCTTATAGAACCACCATACTTAACAGAGAGTATATACATTTCAATCAATAAGAATAGAGCTGGAAGGGATCTTGGAGATCTTCTATTCCAATCCCCTGCTCAAGCAGGAAACCCTAAACAATTTGAGACAAGTGGCTGTACAGTCTCTTCTTAAAAACTTCCAGTGATGAAGCACCCACAACTTCTGGAGGAAAGCTGTTCCACTGTTGAATTGTCCTCACTGTTAGGAAGTTTCTCTTTAATTCCAGGTTGCTTATCTCCTTGATTAGTTTCCATCCGTTGTTTCTTCTCTTGTTTCTTGGTGATTTGGAAAATAAGTTGACCCCTTCTTCTTTGTGGCAACCTCTAAAATACTGGAATACTGCCATCATGTCACCCCTAGTCCTTCTTTTCTCTAGACTAGCCATACCCAGTTCCTGCAACCATGCTTATATGTTTTAGTCCCCGGGTGTTTAATCATCCTAGTTTCTCTTTTCTGCAAAATTTTCCAAAGTCTCAACATCTTTTTTGTAATGTGGTGACCAAAACTGGATACTGTATTCCAGGTGTGGTCTCACTAAGCATGTACAAATACGTTCAGAGAAAAAACCCTCATGATTACCAAACAGGCAAATGATAAGATCCTACACTCAATCGATCCATCAGAGCTAAGGAAGCAATGAGAATAGGGCTTTACAGATACGTACAGTATGCATCTGGTAACCTCCCTGCAAATTTATAGAAGAAAACCACAACCCCTTCTGCAAGTGGGAGGGGTGGAAGCAATTGATATTATCTTGAAACAACTCTTTCAAAAAATAGTTGAAATGGAAAAGGTTCAACGCAGTATGAGATCACAATCCTCCTTAGAAATGATAAAGTATTTAGGCAAAAGAATAGTTCCCCCATAATTACATCCTCAATAGCCCCTTTTTATAAAAAGGGAAAAGCTTCCTGGCATAACTCTGGCGACACTTTAGAAGTGACAGGATGATCCCCAAATAACTGACACTCAGAGAGTAGGTACAGAAACCCATGTACTTTAAAAATAATCTTAAAAATAAGATAAGCACTTCTTAAATGTTTATAGGAAAGTACAGTATAGTAAAATCAGTTAAATATTTAGAATGATGGTTTTTTTGCAAATGAAAGTGTAATTGGTTTCTTCTGCCTGAGTTATGAGTAGGCCAGAGATGTATTTGGGGAAGTATGAAGTAGGGTTGTTGCAGCCTCCATTTATTCACTGCTATACAATGCTGCTAAAATTAGTTCAAGATATCATCAGTCTTATCAGGGAATAATCTGTCCCTAAAGAAGGAAAGGTCTCAGATTCCTATTCCCCAGCTAGATTAGAATGCCTAATTTCATTTTAGAAGGATATAGACAAGTAAATTACTTCAGAGGAAAAAAGCAGGTTGGATAAACTAGAGCCATAGAAAATATTGAAGAAATATGTATAATGTAGACTGGATAAAAGTAAACTGAGCTGCTAATAACAGCACTGTACTAATATTTTGAAATACAGTGAAGTAAAAAATTAACTCTGCTGACCAGAAAGAGGGTTAGATTTCATGTTTTTAAGTTTAAAATAATTTCATCTAAACGTAAAAAGAAATCTTTATAAATTATGAGTTTCAACAACAGAATTATTCCTTAAAAGAGTAATAGGCTTTTTAAAGTGGTTTTTCACACAGAGATATGATGTGTATATGGTCTCGGGTTTTAAACTTCCTGAAGCAGGAGATTCCACTAATGACCTAACAGGCCACTTCAAATTCTAAATTGTACTGCTATTTCCAAACAATTATGAACTTTACTATTATGCAAGAATATACAACCCCAGTATTCTTTAGCTCCTGAGAATATTTTCATTCAGCTTATAGTCAGCTTACTTGCTAAACCGTGTTCATTTGCCTTGATTTAAAAGAATAGGAATGATAAAGTATAAACGTAAGACTGACTAAAATCAGTGGAACCAGCATCTTTCTATTTCACTGAATAGTTCAATGAAAGGAGTCCAAACTCTTAAATTGGATAGCCTTATACAACATGCTAATACATAGTTTCATTATGGCAATTTGAATAGGCCATGACTGGCAAGGTTCACACAGTATATTAAGCTACAAACAAACAAACAAACAAACAATATTATGGTTTTGTTATATAGACGTGGCACCAATGAATTAGTTCAACTAACCATCCATCCTATTACTGACTACATGATTAGCAATGGCTTTTCAAAGTTTCAAGTACGTCTTTTCTGTCATCTTTGTCTAAGAATTGTTAAGTAAGAAGAAAATGTTTAAACTTGATTTCTATGAAGAACCACAGCAAATATTGGAAAGAGCAAGTTTTCCGTATACACAAAAGCTACAGCTTTGTAAAACTTTCCCCTTTTTTCCTTTTCTCTCATGCACCAAGACCACCTATGAGTCCATACAAGCACTTTCTTCTCTACCAAGTATGCACTGGATCCAGGATACACACTTAATTTTTTCTATATAACATAGGGCTACATCTTCCTTGAATACAGTGATATTTAAGCTATGTAGAAGAAGCAAAGAAAACCCATGCAATCATTAGAACAAGATGTCTGAATCACACTTGCTAACTACAAACCTACTCTTTTATTTTTGTATAATGTGTTTTTCAGTAAAAAATATGAAATAAATAAAAGTTGCTACCAACTGACAGATTTTCAGCCAAAGAACATGAAGAGATTTAAAAAAAAATTTAAAAGTGAATTCCCATAATAGGATCAAGATGCTTCAGGTTTTTTTTAATATTTTGAAAAATATATGGTTAGTGCTTTAGTGTATAATTGGCTTTTAATCTCATGATCTTACTTTAGAACTATCATATTTTTTGTATTTTTAAATTCACAGCATGGAAATGTAAAGTTCTCTTGAAGAGGCTTTTCAGGACAAATGGGAACCAAACAAAAGTAATAATTTCAGACTACAGCACTACCACAAAGAACCATCAAGTTGTCTCCTTGGGAGGCCCAGATAATCTTCCCTCATTGTTTCTCTATTTCTTCTACCTTATTTTTAACTAAGAAGAAAATTCTAAAAGTATAATGAGATGGATTTATAACACTAGGAACTCTTTTTCTGTAGCTAAGTTATTAGCTTTGTGGAGAAAGTAATATTTTGAACATTCAAATTATATTTTGATCCTGCTAGAAAATGCCACTATAATTCACTAGCCATACAGTATATCAAGTGTAATTTTACTGCTGTGGCAATTGTTAGCTAGCATCTCTGACGTTACAAATATACCTTTCAAGCTAGTTGGAGCAAATCTTTTAAAAAATAATATTTCTCTGGTTTATTAAACAAATATTATGAGCAGTAATGCTACAAAAACATTTTCTTTTTCTCCATTTTAGAGCAATATGTTCCCATTCTATATTTATTGCAGAGTCATATTCCCTTTTATAAAAGGGGAAAATAACAAAAAGATAATTCCTACAGCAAGACTACTTTTAGTTTTATTCATAATACATTGTTACATATGCATAAATCACTGAGCCATGCTAATTAATCTATGATTTTTTTAAAAAACTACAGGCACAACTGCATGCTTGAAAGATAGATAGCATCTTTAATTACAAAATATTAATTTTATTTTAGAGTACTAAAGCCAAGATTGAACCATCACTTAAGTCTTAATTAGTATTTATTGGAAGATTTATAATCAACATTTCAAATCAAAATTACTTTGAACATTCAGGAAGTACAAAAGATGACTAAAATCTCTGATTTGGGTGGGGCAGATTAGGTCTTCCTTATTAGCATCCTTAGAGGTAATGGCTGTTTTACTAGTTTAGAAGTAGCAAAGGAGAAAACTGTGATTGTGATTATGATTCACCAAACTGAAAACTAAAAATGCGCACAAAAAGAGCATATTAACTGGGAACAGTTAATTATAATACCACCTCATAATAATAAAAGGAAGGGTCTCAGAGCTTAATAATAGGTTAGCCAGCACAAAAGGCAAACAATCAAAGCAAATATCTACTTTACTCCCACTGCGTCATTCAAATAATGGCTCAGATCCAGTCACATGATCATGACTGAATGGTCCTTTTCCTATGATTTCATATAAATTGCTATGAAGTTGCAAAAAGTATGCTTCCTGAATCATATATTACAGTAGTGAGAGCAGTTCTAAATGTACTGAGATGGAATAATATTATAACATGCTTGCTACCTTTTGAGACTCTTATCATCTCTCACAAAATAACAGCTCTAGTTAAACTGAATATGAAAATTGTTAGGTGACATAAGCAATTGATTCATCGAGAATTTTTCTACCTGCCATATTTTACAGGCATGTAATCTTATCTCTGTAACAGTTTCAAGAAATTTTTCTGTATACACAAATGATCAAGCTAGAGATCATTTATACAATCAGAAGCACAACAACAAAGCTGATAGAAATTACCAAGAGAAAAAGGAAAAACAATCATTTATGAAATTAACTCTTAAATGTAAATTTCCCCAGGATCATCAGAATACAGTACATCCTGAACTTCCCCTACTATCATCGTTAAGCTTACTACCTATTTTCAAAACAAAAACCCTCATATAAAATGATTTCCCAGAAAATAATAAACCCAGGTTTTTCTGCAGTCAGTTTTAGTAGCTCCAATGTTGAGAAAAGACACCGTATACTCACAGAATTAAATTAGGCAACTTCTAGTTGATTAACTGCAAATTGCTATATGAAGATAAGCCTCTCACAGAGATGATTCATTTCTGTCACAGACAGGAAAAAAAAAACCCCAGGCAGTAACACCCTAAGAAGGTCCCATTTCCTTAATCCTTGTTACCAGTGGGCTTCTTATTAGTTATGAAACAGAATAGATGCAAAAGTTCGCACAGCAGCAGGAATCCTCTGCATCGGGTTTTACAAGAAATATCCCCTGACAGGACTGCAGCTACAGCAGTACTGGCAGATGATGCCTCTGCATAAAGAGGATGCTGGGAGATTTTCCCAATGTATGATGCAGCCTAATTCTAATCCATCACTGCCCGACCACAAAAGGAGAGAAACTGGATCTCAAAACAACTCAATGATTTCTAGATTTGAAGGACAAAAGAAAAAAAGGGGGGAAAGAAGTTAGAGCTTTGTGTTTCTCTTATTAGGAAATGTTTACATGTAATGAAAAGATATGTAAACCAAGTTATTATACTTAATCTATTAATGAACCCCATTTAAAAATCAATAACATTATTCTTAAGATAACCTTACAATAAACAGAATAGGCATATTAACTGGAGATTCAATCTGGTATATCTAACACTTGATTTCTTTCAGATAGCTGAAATTATGACATTTATATTAAATTAAATTCATATGAGACTGCCGATATTCAGGGATATAAAGAAGAAAGAACATGCCAACTTTTAAGAATTAATCTATATGAAATATTATTTCAATAAAAAAATTAATAACAGTTCTTTAATTTATGATAGTAAAAATGTAAAATTAATATTCCATAGATTTCTAGGTAACGACATTTGTGAGCTACAACAATACACACCACGATATGTACAGTAGCACTGAATAAATATCATTGGTTAATTCTTTTCTGTAAAAAACCCAGGCAAAAAGAATGTGTAAGAACAACGTGTCTGAAAAAGAACCTGTTATATTAAAAACAGAGTTATATTGAGAGTTGGGTAGCATATGAGTTTAATAATTATGGTTTGTCACACAATCAGCCTGATGTTAAGATTAAATTTGGAATTCAATTTATTGTTTGTATTATTATCATTCCCATGAGAATACAAAAAAAATTAAAATGATATTAATAGGGAAATTGCAGAAGAAAAGTATCTGAAAGGAATAAATACTAAATAAATACATAAATATTAAATACCTATATAAGCTACATGAAGATTTTTATTATGGCATCTTCACCTCCCAATGAAAGATGCATATGGTTTCATGATAATACAGGACAGCAAAATCAGTAACATGTATATTTATTTACACATCCCTAATTACAGTATTTTCACCAGAAACATTTTTACTTTTTTCTTCATGCCCTTTAGCAATAGCAGTTTTTCAGTGCATCTATTAGTTCATAGTTTGCCTCTGGATTTGGAAATGGCTACAGGCTACAGCTAATGTAACATAAGGCATTCAAAAACATTTTTGCAATGCAAAGATCATGGGTCTGTACATGGATAATTAAGTTATATACATGTTATGAATAAAATCAAATGAAGGAATGTAGCAGACTTGAAGACACAAGTGCAGAAACACTTTGTTATGTTGGATTCCAAATGCCAATTTCAAGCAAATCGGATTCCAAATGCCAATTTCAAACAAATTTAAAAGTTTGAGACTGGCTTCAGAAAAAAATCCAAACTGCAGCTTCCTATTCAAAATGATGAACAGCAATATATTCACAAGATAGCAACTATTTTCTTCCATTTCCCTTTTTTGGGAAAAGATTACTATGTATCTCAACTCTGCAAATCCAAATTTAGATTTAGCATTTTTTTAACCTTGCCTTTATTATTTTTATAAATAACTTAATGCGACAGACATACTTAATACTCCTTCCTCCTCCTATTTTCCCCACAACAACAATCCTGTGAGATGTCTTAAGACAAGAGATAGTGATTGGCCAAAAGTCACCCAACCAACTTTCATGCCTAAAGTTGGATTAGAACTCATGATCTTTTTTGCTTTCTAACCTGGTGTCCTAACCACTAGACCAAACTGCCTAAATTTGTTCTAACTACTTCACCAAGCTACATTAAAAGACTACTGGAACCCTGTTTCAAAACAAGACCGAAATTTGAACACTGGCAAATTTGAACGGTTTTTTGATTTACTTACAGATGGGTCTATCTGGTCTAGGAGCAACTTCGAAACATTAACTTGCTGGGCCTTCAGTGAGAGTTGTGCAGTGTGAGGAGCCTGGCTGTTGTACAATGGCAGTGGGCTTGGTAGGGTTGAGGTTCACACTGCTCCCTTTGGCTGCTGCCTGACCTTCATGTACATGAATATTCTAACATGAATGTTACATGTGAGCAGAGGAGCAGCCAACTGAGTGGGTGTCCTGGCAACACGGCTGCAGTTCTCTCCTACTCCGATAGTCCACTGTGCAAACTGGTGAGGAGGCGGGGTACATGCTTTGTGACTGATGCTGCCATTATGGTGGGCGTGCACTTTCTTGACAGGCAAGGCAAGGAACTTTCAGGTAATCCTCGAGTTACTATTGTAATGGAGCCTGCCACTATGATCGTAAGTTGTAACTAGCAAACGGCATAGTTCTTAAGTGAGCCCATTGTTCATTATGGTGTGGCTGTGAGCAAAAACTTCATAAAATGTGGTCGCATGACTGTGGGATACTGCAAACAAGTGTAAATGCAGCCGTGTTGGCAAGCACCCGAAATGTACTCATGTGAATGTGGGGGGCAACTATTAGAACTTCAGATCCAGGCATGTCCCCTTTTTCAGGAAGGTCGTAGCTTCAAATGGTCATAAGTCAAAAGCTACCTCTTTGTGAGTAGTATTACCTTTTTATTCTATTCCACAACAGTAACAAATGGCAACAACACCTAACTATAAAATCAGCAAAATGAAGGATTATAATGAATCGTATAAATTAATGAGGAATACTAGGAAAGTATAAGACAAGGCATAGGAGAAGCTGACGTACATATGGACACATTGACAAGAAACTGTAATAGCCCTCATACTGTAGAAGACTGATCCTTGGATAAGGATCCAGGAAAGGCCTTAGAAGTTAGAAGCTAATACATCTATTGATCCAGGGCTTAGTAAGCAAGCGACGAAGATATGTCCCATATAATCATGGCAACTTTGATCCCAAATTCTGACATAAATTTCTCAGAACGACCTTTTTATTGTGAGTAGTCTTGAAGCTTTTTATATAAAACACTCTATCTGGAAGTAACTTAGCAGAGGAAACAACATCCATATCCTATGTGCTCTTCTGACAGTTTGTCAAATCCTGCCCTGAACATTCAGATTACTTCTTCAACTCTGATCAAGGTTCTAAATTGGCTTTGTGTTTTCCTGGGCCTCCTAACCTGGGACTCTTGATTGTAAATGGACTTTTGCACTCTTTATAAAATATATTACTCCCTAGCTGCATGTTAATTGCTGGGAGAGGTTTTAATTCACTGAACTGTTTGCTTCAACTCTGCTAAACCCTCTAGTTTAGACATAGCCTATGGGATTACCTCATAGATTCTTTGCAGTTCATTCAGCCAATAAAGAAGTAGGTTCATGTATTTTCCATCTTATATACAGGACCTAAGCTATTAAAATGTAAACTGAAACCTGGCTCAAGCTTTCTTAGGTCTATAAAGTACACTGTTAAAGGATTCTTTTAAAGTTTTTACTTCAAATATACAACGTAAGAAACCGAATTCTTATGTATTTCTTTTACAGTTGTGCTGTATATATAGATCTTTCTCTTTCAGGATTTCAGCTAAATAGTCAAAATGCTGTAATCTCATAAATACTCTGCTCTGCTTTTTCTCTTACGTTAAAAGAGGCTTATAATTTTGTTAGATAATTTACTGGTATGTGTTCATATAATCTGTATCTCACAAACACACATAACACATTTGCACACCCACCCATTCTTACACAGAGACTGAAAAAGGATTTAGGCATCTGAGCATTAATGATAAGTGAGTAATTGGTGCATATTTCTAGATGCTTAACAGCATATCCAGATAAAATTCTTTACCACCATTTCTCATTGGGACTCCAACCTCCTGGATGTCTGTACTTTTTTCTCTTGCTCTCAGTTTTCATCTCTCCTGCCTCTTGGATAGCAGTGAGAAAAATGAGAGTGCATCAGGTAACCTTGGGTGGCTGAAGTGCAATTCCCATGTGCTTTAATCTCAGCAAAATCACTGTCCTCTGTGTAGCAATTAAGGTGAGAAAAATAATTCCAACGGGTGCCACAATATACCACTAACAGCTTTTTTTCTTCATACTGATATGTTTGTGTGCACATGTGCACATGTATATAGTGTGGAGGTGGGCAGAATTTATATATATATCAGTAGGGAAGGCGGAACTGCCTGCTAACTAATAATTTTTCCTTGAACGAATTTATAGAAATAATTGTCTCTCCATGATTTAAACCACTAGCCCAGGTGTCAGCAACCAGTAGCTCCGGAGCCGCATGCAGCTCTTTGGGCCCTCTGCTGTGGCTCCCTGTCCCATCTGGACCCGCCCCTCACCTGGTCTGAAAAGATAAGGGCAATTGTGGGGGATGGAGAAGTGGCCAGGGCTGATTCTCCGGCGCCTCACTCTTGCTGGAGCTTCTTCTGGCCCTTGTTGGTGCTGGACGTGCCTCAGTCACTTCAGGAGACGCACAACCTGCTCTCCGCCCCAACCCGGCCGCGACCTATGCCGGCCTCACTAACACAAGGGCTGGCAGGGTGGGAATGGGATCCGGGAGGACGGGATGACAGAAAGGGGGACAGGCCCACAGCACCCAGCCATGGCTTTAAGAAGCTAATGGAAGCAGGGAAAGGGGGCTGGCCCTGCAGAACCTTCACACCCACCCCCAAGGATCAGACTCGGAGAAAGCCAGAATGCCTTCGCCAAAGACGCTCGCTCATCAGCTGGTTTCCCCCCCCCCTCTCTATGTCTCTCTGTGGATGTTTATCTCTCTTTCTCTCTCTAAGAAAGCCGAGGCTCGGCCAACAGGAAAGCTCTCCTCGGGGCTCTTTGCTACTCCTTTTCTTTCTTCTATTTGGAAATCCAGGCTGGCTGAGGAACAAGCAGGAGCAGCGGCAGAGGCTTTCCTTCAGGCGACCTGCTTCCTCCTCCCCCCTTCTCCTCTCGCGACCCCCTGGCTGGCTGTGATGGGGCCAGGAGGGTGCACACACATGGGGAGATCCTCTTCAAGCGAGCAGCCGCCCACCCCGCATGCACCTTTGCTGCGCTTTGGCCGAGCCTGGCTGCTCACTTGAGGAAGGTCTCCCCATGCGTGTGCACCCTCCCGGCCCCGCCACAGTCGGCCGGGGGTCACAAGGAGAGAAGGAGGGGAAGAGGAGGAGGGAAGCCTCCACCGCAGCTCCTGCTCGTTCCTCAGCCAGCCCAGATTTCCAAAAAGAAGAAAGTAAAGGAGTAGCGAAGAGCCCTGAGGAGAGTTCTCTGGCTTGGCCCAGTCTCGGCTTTCTGAGAGAGAGAAAAGAGATGCAGAGACAGAGAGAGAGAGAGAGTGCGCGTGAAAGATAAACACACACACACACACAGATACACATACATGGGGGGGGGGAGAGACATA
>JANHFL010005937.1:12290-30550 GCA_032468155.1 Oxyrhabdium leporinum
AAATGAGGACCCGGATTGTGGGGGCAATATTCTGAGGTATATTGGATTAATATACTGATGTAAGAGTATTGCTTATAGGTTGTAAACCGCCCCGAGTCTTCGGAATGGGGCGGTATATAAATGTAAAAATAATAATAATAATAATAATAATAAATATACCAATATGCCCTCTGAAGTACCTTTTCCCTTAAAGCTCTAATATCTTAGCATAATTAGCAGGGGTATATCCCCTACAGATAACTTCACTGTTAATGAACTCTTACTGGCATATTGTATGGAATTAATACTCAATTTATATGTGGCAGAAAGCGATTAAACCCAGACTTTATGGGATTATATACGTTATCATTTAGGCATAAACTAGCATTGAAATACAAGCAAGGATTTGTAAGATCGTAGGACTAGTTCCATGGCACGGGCGCGAGCAACCAGCAAACTGCTTGTCAAACTAAGTGCAGCCCACTCTGTGTAAAGTGATATTTTAAAGAATAAAATGTACCTTAAAATATAAAATGCTGAAGGACTACTTTTGAAGAATTTTTGTGTATATCTTTGCCCTGAAATATACATAAAAAGCTAGTAATGCCTCTTCTAAGCTTTTTTCCAGGAGGGACTGAAGATTTTTATGTTTCATTTTCACTGGTAGATAAGAATCCCAAGGTAACTCTTATAAATTGCAGTTTGCACCATTTATAAAACTTGCAGATTGTCGATAGCAAAACAGTGCAAGTGTGAGCATACATTTTTCATCTTGTATGCCTTATTTTGAATGTTGTTTTCTAGGTTGTATTTGGTAGGTTATATTTAGCAAATCTTATTTAGCCTGGGTGGCTGATCTGGAACAATAAAAAATTTGAATTTGTATATCTTTGCTCCCATCTAGTGGTCTTCTGAATTTTAATAGCTCAAATTGGATAGGCTTAAAAATAAATTATATTGTTTTAATGACCAAAAAAGAAAGGAGAGAAAGAAAAACAATATAAAAACAGGCTGTGACTAAAAATAAATGAATTGAATCTGTTGTTTTTCTATTTATTTGCCGCATAATCTGTTTAAAAAAGCTAAAAGAGTTAAACAAGGAAAATCTCCTTTAAAACCTCTTGAGAAAAGAATTATATCTGTCAAAGACTGCCTTGAGTAAGGAAGGATTAAGTGACTAAGGAATGGATGAAAGAACAGCAGTTATTATAGGATGATTCTCAGTAGGCATGTTTGATAATTTGTTGAATGGCCCAAGTATTACTGGCTCAATCATCTCTGCTGTGAAGTCTTATTGATCATATTATTTTTTTGAGATTTAGTGTATCTCATAACTTCTTTTAAAATATTAAATATTTTAATATTATAAAATTTGTTGTATTAAATATACTTTAATAATGGGATAGGCAAATTCCCATTTTCCTCTATTTTTTGAAAATATGTAAATTTCTGACTAAGAAAAAAGTTGCATTCACAAAAACAAAGTTTTTAATTCATTATTTGAATCAAAGGTGAAAATACAAGAGCAGCACAGGGAAAAATTAGAGAAATATGGCTTTTTTCCCCATTCAAGACTCCAAATGTCAGATTTTGAAGTAGGCGTCATTTTGAGGGAAATCTCTGCTTTCTCTGACAAATTTTTTACCAACTAAATGATACATCTTTCTTTCTCTTTTCATTCAGGGGTGCTACATCTATTGTCTACAGGTGCAGGCAGAAAGGAACTCAAAAGCCTTTTGCTGTCAAAATCTTGAAGAAAACTGTAAGTGTAACTGTTCCTATTCATGAATTTTTTGTTGCTGAATTTTGCTTTTGAACATAGCTGCATCAGAATATAAATGTATTAATATCTTATAGTCTCATCAATGTAGACCCTTACACTTCTTTTAATCAAAATTAATAAGGCATATGGGACATTTTATGTTGAATTCAAAGCAAAATATTACTCAATAGGATATCTGCAGAAATGTTTGAAATCCACTATAGTTCAACAGAACCAAATTCAGAATTTCAGAATGTTGTGCTGAAACTCCCAGTACAACCTACTCATACTTCCAGTCTTCCTAATCATTGCACTCCCAATCTTCTTGGCAACTTTCCTGCCTTCTTTTAGTTGCCACTGCTGATACCCTTTGTGCTCTCCCCCAAACAACTGGAACGACTGTATTTGGTCTATGCACATTGCACAATAATCCTTGACTTATTGCTTAGTCACCATCAAAAGTTACGATAGATTGTCAAGAGCTACGTATGACCAAGTTTTGAAGTTCCAACATCAACCCCCCCCCCCCCCGTAGTCACATGACCACCTTTTGGGCACTCAACAACTGATCCACATTTGTGGCTGTTTGCAGTGCATCATGGTCACATGACCATGATTTAATACAGTTTTTGACAGAAACAGATGTTTAACTTGCAATTTCTGACAAAATGTCCATAGCAAACAGTGAGGTCATTTAACAACTATGGCATTTGCTTAACTGCTAATGATAATAATAATAACAGCAGCAGCAACAACAGCAACAAGAGCAACAAGAGCAACAAGAGCTACAACAATAGTAATAACAATAACAATAATAATATAATGGGTCTAGTTACATGGTGACTGTGCTGTCCCCCCCCCTCTCTCTCTCACACACACACCACAGGTGTTAGAAGTCTTTATTAGGGGTTCCAACCCTAAATTAGTATTCTCCAACAATTCTCTGTGCCAGGACCAGCCCATTCCTGATGAGTTCAACAGACTATTCAAAGACAAGTCTCCAAGGCAAGTTTCCAAGGCAAAGGCAAAGGCACAGTTGAAGAGTCGTGATCTGAAGTTCAAGGCAAGAACACACAGCAAAGAAATGGACAAATTGTTCCCAGCATCGTTTCACTCCCCTTGCTGAATTAAATAACTGCTTCTTGGTGCAGCCCATCAAGAGGTGTGAGGCTGCTCCTCACAAGTAGCCTGGCTGACCTACATTGTGCCTGGCTCCTTTCAGCCATAGGTGCTCTTGGATCTGGAGGAGGAGGAGGCCGTTCTTCTTCTTCTCCACTGACAAGTTGCAGCTGTGTGCCCTCTCCATGTGAAGTCTCTGGGCTTCCTAGTTGTATCTGTGTTTCTCGTACCTCTAGATCAGCCAGCTGCTCATCCAGTCACTCCACTGTGTCAGCCCCTCCACTCCTGACTTGTAGCCCTTGGCTGCCTCTCCTCCTGAATGCCTTGGACTGGATCATCCTCTCCTCATCTGGAGAGCTGTCTAAGGAAGCATTCAGGGGAGTCATCACAGTGACCTGCTTTATGATCAACACAACTTATGACCATAATTGCCATGGTTAATTTTGATTATAAGTCGAGGACTATCTGTATGACAATCAGCTTTGTCTAAATATGAATCTTTCTGTTATGTAAGAATTGTTCAACAGATCTACTCCAAAAAAGCAGTGTTTATGGGAGCCTTCTTTAAACTGATTCTTATACATTCCACTTCCAGGAGTTCCAGCCAACATAGGTGAACCTGTGCTGACTAGGATTCTTGGAACTGCAGATAGGATTATGTTGCAACAGCATTTAATTATGACTATGTAGCTCTTATTAAATGCCTACTAAATTTAAGATTTCAATATATGATATTTGTTGCCCATGGGACCTAATCTCCCATTAAGTAGAAGTATGTATCACTCTTCATTATGAATAAAATCCACTACATGGCTTATAGCAATTTATGATACCGTTTTTCATTAGGGAAATTCAATTTTAGAATGACAATCAAAATGAAATAAAACAGATCTAATTCAAAAGTGCCAAAGATATTGATTGCAAAAATGTGTGTGCAATATCTTGCAGTGAATACCATTTATACTACTAAAAATCATGTAGCATAACATTAAAATTATAGTTCCTAAAAATTGCAGATTTTAACATTTGTGACATATCTCTGAAAACTGAAGAAGATATGATAGTGACTTAAAATGTGAAAACTAAATTAAAGACAGCTAACTTCTGCTATACTGAATAGAGCTATGCAGCTTGTTTCTTACTCTTCTTCCTTTATTTGGAATTCCTAGTACACGGGTCGGCAACCTGCGGCTCGCGAGCCAGGAGTGGCTCTTTGACCCCTCTCCTGCGGCTCCCTGCCGACCCGATCACATGACCTGCTCCCTGGTCTGAGACATGTGGCCGACACCAACCTTGCTAACACAAGATCTGGTGGGGCTCCGCAGATGAGGAGCAAAGACGAGCCACTGTGGCAGCTTCCTGAAGACGACCCTCCTTCTCCTCATGCGACCCCCTGGCTGGCTGTTGTGGGGCTGGGAGGGCACATGTGCAAGCGGCGATACTCTCAAGCGAGCAGCCGTGCTTGGCCAAAGTGCAGCAGTGGTGCTTGGAGCAGGAGGATTGACCAGCTGACAGGGGAGCATCTTTGGTAAGGGCACTCCAGCTTTCTCAGCCTGATCCCCAGGGCATGGGTGTGAGATTTGGTGGGGCCAGCCCCCTTTTCCCGCTGCCCTGAGCTTCTTTACTCCTGCAGCTGAGCAGTGCTTTGATTAAAAAGCATCCTCGGGTGGTGAAAGTCCCCTGTGCGAGATTTAAAGCTTCCGTGGAGGACTCTTTACAATCATCACTCCACTCCGCTCACTTGAGGAGAGTATCCCCACTTGTGCGCGCCATCCCAGTTCTGAAACAGCCAGCTAAGAGGCCACGTGAGGTCGTCTTCAGGGAAGCCATGACGGTGGCTCATGCTCCTCCAGGCCTGGCTTACTGAAGAGGGACGGAGCAGCCCTGATGCCTCCACTGCCCTCCCCCTACAGACCCAGCACTGCCCGGCTTCCTCAAAGGCACAGCGTGTTTCAAAGGCGGCTGCTCACAGCAGTGTCGTCTTCGGGGAAGAAAGGAGCAGTGAAGAGCCACAAGAGGACAGAGAGAAAGAGAAGAAGAAAAGAGATAAAAATAACAAAATGATAGGAGGAAGAGGATGAAAAAGAGGAAAAAGAGAAACAAATGAGAGAGAGAGAGAAAGAAAGAAAGAGAAAGAGAAAGAAGGAAGGAGAAGGAAAAGAAAAAAAATGGGAGGGAGGGAGGGAGAGAGGGAAACGAGAGAGAAAGGGGAGAAAGAGAAATGAAAAAATGATGGAGGAAGAGAATGATAGAGAGGAAAAAGAAAGAAACAAGAGAGAAGGGGAGGAGAAATAAGAAAATGGAGGAAGAGAATGAGAGAGGAAAAAGAGAGAGAAACAAATGGGAGATAATGGGGAGAAAAAGAGAAGAAAGAAAAGAGAAGAGGAGGAGGTAGAGGAAAAAGAAAAAAAACAGGAATGAAAGGGAGGGAGGGAGAGAGAGACCCATTTCCCACAGAAAACACTGGGAGCCACAAAACCTGGGTAGGTGTGGATGGGGGTGTGTATCTTGTGACTGGGTGGGAGTGACATTGAGTTGGCCACGCCCACCCAGGTTTTGTGGCTCCTGGTGTTTTTCTTTTCTGTGGGAAATGGGTCCAAATGGCTCTTTGAGTGTTTAACATTGTAGACCCCTGTCCTAGTAGAAGAAATGTGGATGGAGCTCTGACAATCATAGACTGAGAAGATCAGGGTGTAAACCAGGGGTGTTAAATTTAAGGCCTGCGGGCTGGATTTGGCCCATGGGATGCTTAGATCTGGCTCACGGGGCTGCCCTAGAAATAGCGAAGGACTGGACTGTGCTGCCTCTGCCAGCAAAAATGGAGCTCAGGAGAACTACATGCGGCCCTCCCAGCTCCCTTTTCAGTGGCAGAGGGCTGCGGGAAGCCTTCATGGCCAAAAAGGGAGCCCGAGCTCCGTTTTCTATGGCAGAGGATCCCCCCAGCCCAGGTCACTACAGGTGTCCCCTTACATGAGTGATGTCAAACTGGCCACGCCTACCCTGGCCATGCCCACCTCAGCCACCCCTTCCCCCCCCAGAGATCAAATACAACCCTGATGCAGCTCTCAATGAAATCGAGTTTGACACCCCTGGTATAAACCAATGTTTCTCAATCTTGGCAACTTTAAGATGCATGGACTTCAACTCCCAGAATTCCCCAGCCAGTCATAATGGCATGGGATTTTGTGAGTTGAAGTCCATGCATCTTAAAATTACTATGGTTGACGAACACTGGTATAAATGTTTTCCTTTCAATATTATATCATTATGAGATGAAACAGATCCTTTAATATTATCAATACTTTTAGTTGGATAAGGAAAAGCTAGTTGAAAATTAATTCAAACAAGACAAGTGATGTTCGTAAACTGAAATGCAAATCCAGGAATAAGGATGCAACCTACACTGAATGGGGTTACAGTCATAGTTTATGTTTATTCCTAGATTCAGCCAGGATTTACATATGTCAGCACCCAAGATTTGCACATCTCGGACTCTGCAGAGATGTAACCATTTCTAGAAATTCCTGTTAAACCAGGATGATATATTCCTTTGGAATATGGCAATTATATTATTTCACAGCTTTTTTAAAACATTGAACAAGTCCAATGCTATTACTAAAAAGTTTGCCTCAGGCCAGCGATAGTGAGTTACAACTCCTTCGTTATAGTATCATCACTGACTGGAGAACTTTTTCCCAGCACAGTGCCCTAAATCCTACATAATTTAGGATCAGGTTTTTGAAATAATACATTTATATCATTACACGTTTGTACACAATGTCATTTAGAAGAAGCCTCCCTCCCTCCCTTCTTCCCTCCCTTCCAATTTTTAAGAAATTTTTGATTAAGAAATCTGACAGGTTTAAACCAGGCTTCAGAACTTTCTGGTATAAATTGCTAGGCTAATTCTCTCTTGTTTTCTGTGTTCTGGCAAGCTGTCTCCCTCTGGAATGTAATTTGACTAGCTGTTGAGTACATTGTAACTGAATGTGTATTCTTTTTATTGATATGCTTTTAATGGTATTTTAAGTGTTTTAATTGTTAATCTATTTTATTTTTCTTACTATTAGTACCATATATACTTTCAGTAATACTTTCAGTACATAAACCAATAAATTTTATAAAAGTAAACTGTAAATATTACTGCATGGGAAAATTTGTTTCCCTAAAGTCTCTAAAGAAGACATAAATAATAGATGTTTTATTCCAATTTTTACAGTAGCATTTTATAGCAGTCTTTACTGTGAAACTTAGGAAGCAATTTTATGTTATAGCCAAGAAACTAAATCAGATAAATTATACAGTGATGGTACCTAGTCTGCTTGCTAATTAAAAAAAAATAAACAAAAAACTTCTGCATCTAAATTAGTTGAAAAATTATGTGCAGATACAGAAATCACATTGATACCTCCTCAAATCAGATCTTAAGTGTGTTTCTCCTGCTTAGTTTCTTATGTATGCATTATAAGAAACTGAAAATTGGCTCAGGCCTCTTTCTTTGCTATTTATCTTTTATAGTTTCTAAAAATGTAATTTGAGGTTTTTATACATCTGTCCACTCATCTCTTTATACATAAAATAAGCAAATTTTTAAAGGTGCAAAAAGTTTTCCAAGGATTTTTTGAACATCTCTGTAATAAAATAGTAATGCTGAATAGATTCTTGCAGTTATCTGTAACTAAATCTAAAGTGGTAAAACAATAAAACACAATTTTACACTATACAGCATAACAATGCCCTTCATTCTAAGTGAGAACCCGAGCTCTGTATTCCAACTGATTCGGTGGGATTTACAATGAGAAAAGTGAAGTTAATAACACTACTTCTATTTGTGAATGGAAGAAGGAGAAAAGGCAAAATTGATACAGTGGGAGGGCTGAATAGGAAGCAGCAAATCTGGCCAGCTTGGAACAGTCTTTTCTCTGCAAGTTTCTGGTGCTAAGATTAGTGATCATGCTACAAAACAGTTTGTTTCCTCTCTCTTTTCCCACTAAAGCTTTTGAATTATGAGAGGGGGGGAAGGCTTTTGTGGTTCCCAGTTTTCTGCCCTAATAGCATGGCGGAAGATACAGATCTACTATATTTCACTGTGTAACTGCTGAAGTTGTTAGTGCAGGAATACGTGATTCTCAGGCCAAACAGAGGCATTGTATAAGCAAATGGCTATCAATCTTGAGAATAAGACAACAAACAAATTTCAATTCACTCAAAAATTCTGAAGAAAAAAAACATAGGAACTAAAACCTGGAGCAGGCATTCATATATTAGGCTTGATTTCTATGCTCTGTAGAAACTGATCTTGTACATAGGTAGGATTTCTATCTTATCCTCAATAAAGCAAAATATCCAGCTGTATTGTACCTAAGAGTTTCTTCTATGTGGAAATCCCTGAATACAACTGGAAAACAGATTTACTGCTGAGCATAGAGTGAGATCTGACACTCTGCTCTAAGATGAAACAGAACTGGCATGAAATGAAGCAGAAAGAATAGAAAAGGTAGCAATATAGTTAATTAGATAGTATTTTTCACTTTTGGTTGTTTTCTGATAAAAAAGAGGTAATAAAGAATACTTACACTGGGATGTGTTCAAAGGCATCTTCAAAGTTTTCCTGCAAATCAAATAAAAATAAATTATTGGAAAATTCATTATCTTCCTATAAAAATCCAACAAGCTTCACTGAATACAATACCATAGCTATGTACTGCTATTTCATACTTTGGATTATCTCTAGATGTGAATGTCCAACATGACTATTCACTTAGGTAGGAAATAGCAATCAGTGATATGGTTCCCTCTGCTTGTCAAACAAAGCCTGAAAAGTTGCACAAAGTATAATCCCCTAGTCAACTGGTAGAGTTCCTTCTATGATTTGCTTAGCAGCAGTAGTATAACTTTACTGATTAGTCAATTGACCCCATCAAAACAATGGGCGTCAGCCAGAATAGGATACAATAAAAGGTAATATACAATAAAATAATGAAGGGAAACAATAATAGGGACATAATAGTAGAGTAAGCAGAAATAGGACTATATAATATACTGGAATAATAGAATTAGTAGAAGCTTGTTATTCTGTTCTTTGCTTCAGCTATACATTTGTTTCCTGTAATACATATATGCTGCATTGGACCTCTGTAAAATATTTGGTATCTGTCAAACATATGCTCCTGCCATCAATCTTAATCTTGTTTTTTTGTACCATCTTGAGCCTGGCATTTATCTTAGGTTGGAGCTGTTACAGCTCCAACTTACACCTTTGATCTGCATTGCTAAGCATCCAGCGCCCCCTCCCCCTCGTTCCTTGCTGCACAGCCAAGGAAGGCATGGGTCAGGGGGCCAGAATTGGGTACTAAGCTGATGTCTAAGGTATAAAAGAACACCATACCTTCTCCAAGGTGTGGCCTTCCTCACATGTCTCTCTTGTATATGTTTGGAATGGTTTACCCAGCTTTGCTTTGATCAAATTAAACACTGATTCTTTCTCAAGCCTCCGCTTAAGTTTTTCTTTTTGGCCTATTGTTGACTTTAGCTTATTGCTGAACCTTACAATAAGATAAAGGGTAACATAAAATAAACATAAAAGAGTGCCATAAAATAACCCAAGATAAAGAAGAATTTGGAGACATAAAATGAGTATTAAAGTACAAAACATTATGTCTTTAGTACAAAACTAGGAAATCTTCAGCCTTATTTCAGTGACTGAATAATGCATTTAATTTCTGTCATTGACACTTGTGGCCAAGGAGAGAAGTTATCAGGGGTCAGAAATTCAAAAGCCATTTTTGCTGGCTGATACAACTTGGAGTTGGCACATAAATTAATGTAAACATAAATATAAACATCCTCCAAAACTGAAGCTGTGATGGAGATATTAAAGAGAAGCTTATGCTCCTTTAGCATACTGGATATGATGTTCCAAAGTATGACTGAGGATGTTTTACATTTATCTCTAGGACTGTCTTTCTAATTGCACCCTGATGTTGGGGGAGAAACATCGAGACGAATACGGGGATAAGTATAAATTTAGCAGCATAATTTCAGATGATTTATATTTGAATTGAATAACAAGAAAATAGAAGGGGTCTTCTCTGAAAAACAATTCCTGCCCTTGCCAACCCAACTCTGCCTTAGCAAGTACACACAATCCTCCTGGGGCCTGCTCTTTTATCTTGACTTTACATACATAGACCAGGATCTAAAACCTGGTATGTAAGTGACTTCATCCCCAGTAGTCAACCATGTCTTTTAGAGTGGTATGTCAAACTTGAAGAACAACAGAACTATATCTGATATTCGATTCTTCCATCTGGTTATATGACATGTGAATAGCTGGATGAAGCTTCCTTGCTTATTGTCAGAAGGGATAGCTGGCAATGTGCTAAGGCATGTGGTTGAATGCTGTGTCTCATGGAGTCATTCTATAGGTAAGATGACAGCATACTGGAATTTGGAATTTGGACTGTCTTTGCTGCTCTCTTGCTATTGTATGGGGGTCAGGTAGGTTGCAAAATGACCTGCAGACCAGAAGATGAACATTAACAAATAGTTGTTTCGTTCTATGTCAGTGGCCAGAAGGGTTGTCTCAGTTCTGGGTGGTGGTCTTATTCCTAACCCAGAAACTACCTTTGACATAATTCCTTCTAGTTCCCGGAGCTCAGGTTTGGAAAGTGTGCCAGTTATTGGATGTGTTTGGCTGCAAACATTCATCTCATATTCCTAGTGTGACTTGCCACCCAGCTCTCATGGTAATTCCCAGGGTTTTAGGCAATCAAAACCTTTCTCTTGTCTATCAATAGAATTTCACTTTTTGTTCTTTGGAGTTTCCAAGTGTGGAACTGTTTTAACAGGCTAGGGTAGAGAGGTTTAGATCTGTTCCAGGGGACTTTGTATTGATAATCTTCATGGTTATGTTTCAATAAGGTAGGAGAAAGGGCAGAGATGTCAATGACTTCTTTCTCAAAACAATTACAATTGTCTTGGGTAGTTGGTAAAACAAATTCAGTTAATGGTTTGTCTGTTAATGGTTTGCGTTTTGCCACCAAAGCAAAAGGTTTCCTTCCAGGAAATCAAATGTGTATTGTCTTGCTGTAGATAGCAGAGATTGTTTACTTGGACAATCCTCTCTCAGAGGCAGAATTGGAAAGATGTCCTTGAGGTTATCTGAAATTCGGTTGTCACATTTGTTTTTCAAATTGATGGTATTCACTGGCCCAGGGTAGATTAGGGGTTCCTCTGAATGAAGCACACTTTTTGGAAAACCAGAAAAATGAGCAGAAAAGGCCTCATTTTATTCAGTGTTTTAGAGACTGGATTGCCTGAATGTTAAATAAAATTCACCCAGTCTCTGCTGGATAGGAGCCATTCAGTCTTTTGTAAATCGATCAGCTGCTTTTTGCAGGGTAGCTAGCATCTGGCTTAAGGATAATTACTTTTTTTACCCATATAGTTCTCTATTTGCTCTATTTGATATTTGTAGGCTGTAAATAATATTTGTGATTTATATACATCCCTCCCTTGGTCACAAGAACCCTAAGCACTTGCTTCTCATCCTTCTCTACATGAGTCGACCATTACTCCTTCTTCCTCGATATAAGCATAATGTTGCCCATTACTTCCCTGCTAGCTGCTTTTATGGTACACTTTGTACAAGAGATGTGTGTGTTTTAACAATTTGTCATTTGATTGGTTTTCATTAAGCTTCATAAAGATCTCTTAAGGAGTCCAGTTTGTTTTTGACTGGGGACAACACAAAAATAGAGAAAACAGTTTGGATTGTATAGTTATGATCTTACAGCTTTGGCCAAGGGAGATGTCCATTTTAATTGTTTCTGATTCGTTATAATGCCTTCTACATCATTATTTTCTTGTGCTATGTTATTTCCACATATCCTCATTAAGTCCAACCCAAGTAGTAAATGGTAAAACTCTTTGGTCTATTTATAATGTCAAAACAATGTACTAATGGGATCAAGGAAGGCAATATGAATATACACAAATATAAAATAATATTTCTTCTATTCTTATATCAAGATGTACCGTGATTAGGTTTATTAAGCCCCCTTTAACCCATCCCATCTTTTGGCCCATCTGGCTCATTTATAAAAACACTTATAATCAAGAAATGCTACCACATTATTTTCCATCAACAAGTTTCTTGAAGAAAAATCATATCATAATCAATAGAAAATTAAAGCATTCCCCATCTATGCATTTGCCCATCCAACCAGCAATGTTCAAAGATACAGATTTAATTGTAGAATGTTTTCAAGTTTGTTTTTTTGTTGATTAACTTCATTTTGGATTTGGATCTGATGATTATTTTGTCTACTTCTTCACAAAGTTATTGTGTTGGAATATGATATATCTGTTGGCCTCTCATCCTTTCTTCCTTTGACGTTTTTGAACCATCTTCTAGTCTTGTTCTATTAAATTTAAAATTCCTTGAGTATCTTCATAAACATAATTATTTTTAACCCTAGGAATATTTGATGTAAACCTATAGGTTGCATCCTGTGCTTCCTTGAAAGATATTTTAATTCTGGTTGCTTTGCTCTGTTCTAGTCTTACTCCTGCACTATTTGTTTTCATTATCTTATTCATCTCAGATGGCAGTGGATTATGGCTATTCCAGATTATGTCAATTTGGATAATTCCCTTCATGATCATTAACAACTGTATATTGCTTTGCCAGACTTCTTTCTTCGATTAGCAAACATGTCCTTGGGAGGTTTACTTCTGCATTAATGAGGCTTTTTCCTGTTTTTTCACTTTCTAGCAAGATTATTATATTAAATAATCTTCGTTTGTTATATGCAGAACCTCAGTTCTTTGTATTTCCGGCATTACATTGTTTTATAAACTTCACACGGTGTCTTGTTTTCAGTTTCTTACCCCTACCCCTAAAGATTTATTTAACAAACTCTTTTTCTTCATTACCAAATTAAGCATTGCTATAGATTCAAATGTCACAACTGTTCTGGCATTTATGTATTAGTAAAATAGATACTCAACTTTTATCTTTTGCTGAGAGGTCAATTGCATCTAAAGATTGCATCAGATGATCGAAGTACATAGGAAAGTAGCAGAGCAGCCTGATAGTATTTTTTTTTAATTCTGTAGATGATATATAACTTACCTGTCAGATATTTTAATGCATTGAGCATAGCATTGGACAAAATAGCCACCTCTTCCAAAATTTATGATTTCTTAAAATTTACTTTTGCCTATAATCATTCTGTTTTATATGCAAAGTTATACACTATGCTACAAAAGGAACCTGTATATTGTTTTATTGATTATGTAACTGACTGATGTCCATTAAATATTCTTCTTATTATCATTCTTGCTGTCTTCTGATTTCATAGGTAAATCATTACTGTGGAATATGGAACAGCCGGAATGGGAAAGCTTTCTCATAAAAGGTCTGCTGTGGTAATATAAAAAAAAGGTAATATTTTGCTTTTATTGCATTATTAAGTCCTTGATACTGAGGCATTTATAAATTTCATAAATAAATAAATGTGGCACCAGCTGCCTGCTGGACAAGCTGCATTATTTCTCTGATCCTCTGGGCAGCCTGATAGTAATTTTTAGTGCTTTGGTGGAGTGCAGAGAAGTAAATGGCCAAGCAGTTCCTAACCTAATCTAAAATTGCTGCCACCCTCCTCCCTGCTGTTTAATTCCAGAAGGCTTTATGGAAGAACTGTCCAGAATAGGAACTCAAGACGGGGAGTCGTGCTGATACTATAGCAGTTGCCATGCAGGATGGATTGATTACTGTAGGCTCTATGTCTGCCATCAGTACAGATGCAGTCACTATCTTTTGTGGACTATTTCTTCACAATTTCATCCTCACAATGGCTAAACTGTTCCAACCAAATCATCAAGGTTAGCGGGCTTGCTGAAGTACAGCTCTTACGGCATCACACCATAGTACAAGAGAAAACAGGAAAACAAAAACAAAAAATCAATACAACCTACCCCTCAATTTTAAGTTTAAATAAGTTTTTATGCTAACATACAGGTAGTCTTCGACCGATGACCATAATTCAGCCTGCCCATTATGGCCCCCACCCCCTGCTCTCCCTAATGTAGTCATTAAGCAAAGCATGGGTGCCTCAGGAGTGAGGAAGG
Organism: Oxyrhabdium leporinum; assembly: GCA_032468155.1. NCBI lineage: Eukaryota > Metazoa > Chordata > Lepidosauria > Squamata > Cyclocoridae > Oxyrhabdium > Oxyrhabdium leporinum. The sequence goes on from JANHFL010005937.1 coordinate 26,287, forward strand.
CCCTGAGAGATCTAGCACAGATTGAAGTCCACCTGCCCCGAGATACCCTGAGATATCCCATGCTCCATTTTCCACCTCTTAGGATCCTCATAACCCTTGGGTCTGCTTCCACACACACACCCTGCGGGTCCCTGGTCTTTTCCCTCACTGGATCCCCGCAGACTTTTTTGCCCCCTACCAGATCCTCACAGGGTTTGGGCCTCCTCCTCATCCCTGTTTTATTTGTTATAAAAGAAACATCAGTTCATGATTGATTTATGCATTGAGAGATATTCAACTGTTAATCCCAAATATTTTTATTCAGAGAGATAGATTTTTGAAGAAATTATAAGGAAAAATAGACACCTAGCATTTAATTAACTAAAGTGAGATGATTTTGGAAGGAGGGGTTAATTTACCAGGTTTTCAAAAATATCAGTGGAATATTTTATTGACTATATCTAATTGGAATAATTTAGCAGAATATCAGGCTTTGTGAACCTTGCTGGAAAATTTTATTTCCATTTAGGTTATGTGAACTGCTGGGTTGACATATTGACATATACCGTAGTACAATGTGTGCTTTGTTTCCAGGATTACAAGCAGCTAGGCATATTCCAGCCCTGTTGAATCACATACTGGATTTTGATATTGAAGCCCACAATACAAATGTGGCTGGACAGGGAATGGTGGCTGTAGTCACAGAAGGGTGTTCTGTGGAGAGAGGTTTTTCCACAGACCGGAGGGTGCGTGATTTCACATGCTGCCTGCATCCTGCGGATGGGACTTTTCTTGTTTGTGTGGGCCGGTTGCTGGCATGAATTGGGGACCCCTGACTTATGGAGTACTATAGGGCTCAATGGTCTCATTTCATTTAACCTTTATATGAAGCTGCTGGATGAGTTATCAGCATGCAGATACCCAACAAAGTAACTCAAGCCTAGGTCAACCAAATGATGCTGTTGAGGTTATGTCCCACTTCCTGGAGATTGTGTGGAGATCTCTAGAAAGTGGACTTGGATAGGAAGAAACAGGCTCAATCCCGACAAAACTAAGCGGCTGCAGAAAGTTTAACATAAAGAAAAACCAAATGTCCTCAGACAAATCACTGAGAAACCCTATATTGTAATTCTGTTTACAGTACTCTTAAAACTAGTATGACACAATATTCCTTGTATTTGGCTTTTTTCACTGATATTTCTATTGGGATTCGTGATCTATAACGATCGAATAGCATCTCCCTTACAAGACCTATGCTCACCTATGCTACTTTTTTATTTTTACTAAAATAATAAAATATGGTCTAGTTTTATTCTTTGAGATGTTATTATTAGTCTAGTTTTATTCTTTGAGATATTATTAGAAAATTTGAAATGTCATATATTTATTTAAGTCACACTATGTAGAACTTTCTTTACACATTTATCTATCTTTCTAAGTTTACAAATATTCTTTAAGAGCTGTCCACAGAGACTAACAAAGAGTCAATTTCAGCCAGTTCTCTATAGCTTCCAATTATTTTATGTCAAGCTGCTTTCAGTGTACCAAACAGAACCCCCTAATGGCCAATTAAATCAGCATGAAAGCTTCTTTGCATCATTGAGATAGTATGCAATTGACAAGTTGATCTCTAGCAACCAGATTCCACTTCTGAAATATTTTTGGAGCAATCTTCTCCAATATGGTGCCTTACAGATATCTTAAATTACACTCCCAGAATTGAGAGGTGGGAGGGTTAACATCTTGGAGTTCTGGGAATTATTACTGATTACATGAGGAGATTACCAAATTAGATAAAATTATGTTACTGTATCAAAGCACTTTTTTTTTGTTTCCAAATGGAATAGAAAGATTTATTCCACTTAAAGTCAAAATTCTTGATCTGAAGAAGTGATCGTATGAGCCTATCATATTTTAGATTGATCCATTTCCTAGGTCCATTGTAAGAATAAAATAATATCACTTGAATGAAGAGTAAAATTACTCTTTTTTATTTATGTTTCCTTGTTATTATTTTGAAATAGTTACCAATGAAAAATATTCAGCTCTTTTTAAGGTAGCATTTTTACCACATTTTTCTTTCTTCAGTTTCATTTCTCCTTCAAATATTTATCACTAACCCTAACCCTAAAAGTATACATGGGCAAACAAAACAGTTGATATTTAAGATAAAAGGGGCAATGAGGTTCCATATTAATGAGGTTCAGGACTGCAAAGTAACTCCTGATATTCTCCTTGAAAATGATGGAAAATCCCTAAAGAGCATATTGTGGAACGTAAATCGGCTTTATTCTGCTTTAGCTTGGCTTGGAACTTCAATATGAGCAATTAGTGAACTGTTCCAAAATCAGTCTCACATGATGTTTTTAATGTTACAATCATACTTTTCCATTTCATTCTGGCAAATAATATAACCAATTTCGATGGATTGGCAAATGCTTTTAAGTCATTTTCTCTTTCCTACACCATATTTTCCATTACATCTTCCTCCTTAAAATTTCCAAAACTTCATTTCAGAGTGAACCTGACCCCAACATCCCCTCCACCACTTGGAGAAGAGCATTTACTCTTAATGCTCTATCAACAATAGTTGTGAAAAATTTGCTCCTTTCCATATTGAGTGTGCTCCCTAATGGAAGGCATAGTTGAATCAACACTACACAGTTGTTCATTTGTCCATTGTATCGCATATGGTTCTCTGAATTAATATAACCTTAACTTATTCATTGCTATGGCAGCTGTATAAAAAAGAACTTGCTCTTATTAATTAATAAATCTGCAGAAATCTCAAAGAAGCTTGCAAAATATTGTTCAAAAGTGTTAGTTGAAAAGAAATGTTGGATTATGTTTCGTGATATAAAGCAATTAGCATAACATTTATCTTTTAAGATTTCATTCTGTTTTGTTGTATGGTGTGTTTTGCATTATATGAAATTTTGATATTTAATTCAAATATTTATTTTTCTAGGAATATACAGTTACTTTGCAAATGCAAGAAAAGGCAGTCTCTTTAAGGAAATACTGAAAGATGCAGTGATACCCATTTAAATAATATTTTCCAAGAGACTGGGTCATTTAGTATTTTAAGGGGGGGGGTTAGAACCCCCCCCCTTAAATAGTGTTACTATTTTTAAGTTCAAGGAGAGTGGCCAAATTTTAAAAGTTAAATAAGGTTGGATATAGTTTATATTTTCATGGCAGTTCACTGGAACCTCTCAGAGCTATACAGGTAGTCCTCCAATAACCGTTTGCTTAATGACTGTTTGAACATATAACGGACCTCCAAAAGGTTACTTAAGACCTGTTGTCAAAGCATAATATCAATTCCCATGGTCATGTGATCATATTTTGGGATTCACCAGTTGCAATGTCCCACAGTTACATGACTGCTAATTACTATATTTTTTGTCAGTTTCCGCTAGAGGTCATTTAAGCAAGGCGAAAGGAAATGCAACCTATGGGAAATATCACCAGAAATCACATTCATTTCAAATAGTTTTTTTTTCTTAAACTCAACATTTGTTGGCTTTTAGGCAAATCAGGTGACATCTGGACAGCTTCTAGGGTTTAGCTAAATCTTGATGTTTTTCTTAATAATTTTCCTGCCCCTATTCTGGTCAAATACTGCAATGTTGTGCTCAAAAATAGAAAATATTTAATGCTCAAAATGGAAAATGGCTGAGAATGGTTTTCAAGGCTAATATGGCTTCCTTTTTTGCATTGTTTTTTCCTAGAAAACTCTACCCTCTACTTATTAGCAATCTATTGTGTAAATGTAATGGAAAACCTCTACAAAGACCCAACACAATGAATCTGATTTGAATAAGCAGTTGAATAATTTCTTTTTTCCCCTTTGTATCTCTTTAAACCCAACTTTTAAGATTCTCAGTACTATTGGCCTAATTCCAGACTTCAACAATGCCAAGGAGACAGTTAAAAAGTTCAGTAATAGTTTATAACAATCCATGTGAATTGATGACTGATTTTCCAAATGCAGTTTCTCATATTTTTTAAGTGAAATTCCTCATCATAGTGTTTGAATTAATGCCCAATATACTAGTTTGAATATACTGATATGTAGATTTTATAAAAACCAGCTCTTTTTATGAAGAAACCTGTGTAAGTATGAGCCACTGTGTACCTTTCCCCAAGATACTCTAATGCTAATGTTTAAACGTTGTATTGCATACATATATATGAAAACTGTGATGGGGGAAAAGCGCAGGGAATATTTAAAAATTAGATCGCCTTCCTTTCCGGCATTTTGAAAGGAAGTTAAATCAAT
>JANHFL010005937.1:30650-44360 GCA_032468155.1 Oxyrhabdium leporinum
GCAAGTCCTTTAGGCGCTTCGGGGGAATGGAGAGGCAGCCGCGTGAGACGCCGTTTCCACGGATCCCCTCCTTGCAAGGATTTGTGGGGGGGTGGGGGGGTGAACCCTCCTCTAAGCGCATCGGAGCTTATCAAGTTCTATCAACCAGGTCGTCCTCGACTTAACGACCACGTTTGAGCCAACGTTTCCGTTGCTAAGAAAGGCGGTTGTTCAGAGAGTTCCGCCCCACTTTACGACCTGTTTTTTTAACCACGGGCGTTAAGTGAATCGTGTGGTCGTTAAGCAAATCCGCTTCCCTCGTTGACCTTGCTTCTCAAGAAGCCGGCTGGGAATGTTACAGGTGGAGATCACATTAGATTAGGTTAACAGAGTTGGAAGGGATCTTGTAGGTCATCTAGTCCAACCCTCCACCCAAGCAGGAAACCCTACACCATTTCTGACAGATGGCGGTCCAGTCTCTTCTTGAAAGTCTGAAGTGATGAAGCTCCCACAACGTCCGAAGGCAAGAGGCGGATCACCTGATCCTAGGACACAGCAATTGTCAGAAATATGAACCGGTTGCCAAATATCTAGATTTTGATCATGTGACCATGGGGGGTGTTGCAAAGGTTGTAAGTGTGAAAAACGGTCATAAGTCACTTTTTTCAGTGTCCTTGCAACTTTGAACGATCACCAAGTGACTTCGAATCATCCCTAAATGGTTATAAATTGAGGACTACCATCCAGGATTCTGCAGACAGAAACAGTAGATAAGTAGGTTAGATAAACAAATACACCGAAATAAATGAACTACACTGTGGCTCAGTGTAATGGGAGAACACGCATGCACTCAGCCAGATTAGTTTTAAATGAAAATCAAGCTATTCATATTTGAGAATAGTGAAGTGAGGATGCTGGGAAGATGGTCAGGACAGTGGAAAATGCTACACTGGAGATGCAGAGGAGACCACCTCAAACTTTGCACTACTTGCCCCACCTGGATTTTGTTTTATCTGAAACAGCATTTTCTCTTCCTATTCATAAATTACACTTGCATAAAGTTTTAATTTGTGGGTTGCTAAATAATCCACCCAACATGCAATGCCACAAGTAAGCCAATCCCATTTTAGTCTGTTGTGAAGTGCAAATTCACCTTTAGAGATGTTGTATCTGCAGAGAACCTCTTCCATGTCTGGTGCCATCTCTGATCTCTCCAAAGTGCTGCGATAAGTCACGTACCTCACATTGGTCTTTATTTCTGCTCCATAGAGATTCCACTCCCAGGATCCCAGGATCGGTCCCAAGAGAGCTTCCCAGAGATGATGTAAGCAGGCAACTTCCCTAACTTTCAATAAGATGAACTGACTGCCAGCTAGAAATATAAGCCACTGCATTTCTGGCATGTGCAAATGACATGGCAAGATGACAAGTGTCCTGTTGACTAGACCCCTGGCAGCCTTTCCGCATCTGCCTCTTTAAGCAGGACTGGGCTTGGCTAAAGCTATGCATGTCATTCATACCTGAAGCAGCTATTGTTTTTTGGCTAGCACTAATTGGAATTTGAAATCAAAATCTTGTTAAGAGGTTGACTTATTGCAGGCCTCAAGGGAATGGGTTGGACCACTCACTAGTGGCCAAGGACTGCAATTTTACTTTCTCAAAATGTTTTAGTCCCCAGGAGCTGCTTTGCCAATGGTGCAAAGATGGTATTGGAGTGGACTAGATTAGTCCATTTGCTTTGGATTGAATTTAAAGAGGCAAAAACAGTTATTTAAATACATGTAAATCTGCCTCTTATCCTTCCCTACACATGAGCGGGGGCTGCATTAGCCAGTTTTGTTTTTAAGTTGGGGTGGTTAAACACAGACATGAAGCCATCCATTTTGCCCCCTTTCCCCCACCCCAAAAAAAAAACCCTCGAGGGGAAAAAATAGTGGAAATGCCATGAGAGCTACAAAATGGATATTGATGAAGCCCCTGACCTAGCATGACATCAGAAGTTGTTCTTAATCCAACTGCAGCTTCACGGAATTCATTGTGTAGTATTAAGCACCCAGGCCAAGCGGCATTTGGCAAACTGTCAGGCTGCAACACTAAAATTAAAACCTATCTTAAATCCTTGAAATAAGATTTGAGATAAGTTTCCATTATTTTCTGCAAATTCGGCAGAAGATTAAAGACTAACACGGGGAGAAGAGTAAATGCTGAAATAATTACAGTCAGTTGGCAGGCCATGCGCTTTGAAATAATCAAGTACGCCTGTACTTGTCCAGGCCTACCCAGAATTTCACACTTTGAAATCTGAGATGTCACTTACCAACTCAGGTTTTAAAAATATTTTCTTTTGTGGTGTCCTCGGTGCTCTCTGAGCTTGCTTGTTGTCTTGCAGATGATATTTCATTACCCAAACTAGGTAACGTCTTCAGTGCTAGTGATGATGTTACCTAGTTTGGGTAATGAAACATCTGTAAGGATATAACCAAGCTCGCAGAGCACCAAGGACCCCTCATTTCAACCATGAGCTACAAATATTCTCCTTTGTTGATTTTCATTTGTGTTTTTGTTTATTTCTTCAATTTTCATGGCCACCCACTTGCCGTCTGGATAGCCATCAGAGGGTTATAAAACAGTGAAAGAACACCAAAATAATTAAAACCCGTCACCCCAGAAGCAGCTCATATTCAAAACATTAAAAAGGGCTCCTATAACAACCCAGCGTTCTACTGTTTAGTACCTTAAAATTCTAGATTAAAATGCAACAAAAGTAGAGAGTACAGGTAAAACCTAAGCTTTACACCCAACAGCAGATATTTGCAACCAAAAATTGGTTCCCACCGCACCTTAACCTAGGGGTAATTTATCCATAGTTTGCTCAACCAAAGCGCTGATGTTCTTTTCATCCCACTAAACCAGAAACTAGCCAAACAAGCTTGCTTCACTGAGTCTATTAGGCTGACCTGTGGTGGGCATGTAATTTGAAATGTGTGCTTGACACAGTTTTGATTCTGTGTATGGTGCAAATGCAGAGAGAAAAAGAGAGTTACCCATTTCAGGAGAGACATACTTAATGCAGCTGTTGACTTTAGCATGACATCCAAAGATGCTCTATGAGAAAAGAGATTTTGTCCCTGAAATGCAAATTGAGCTGATGTTAGACTTGAGAAAGATTTCTGTTAGAGGTAGTCCTCGACTTACAACTACGATGGAGCCCAGAATTTATGTTGCTAAGTGAGAAATGTGTTAAGTGAGCTTTGCTCCATTTCACGACTTTCCTTGCCACGTTTGTTAAGCGAATCACTGGGGTTGTTGAATTAGTAACGCGGTAGTTAAATGAATCTGGCTTCCCCATTTGACTTTGCTTGTCAGAACGTCACAAAAGGGGGTCGGTCGCACAACTCCCGCGACGCTGCAACTGTCATAAGTATGAGCCAGCTGTCAAGCCTCCAAATAAAAATCACATGACCATGGGGAAGCTGCAACGGTCATAACTTGTGAGAAATGATCATACGTCACTTTTTACAGCGCCCTTGTAACTTCGAACGGTCACGAAATGAACTGTCGAGGACTGTCTGTGCTTTCCACAAAGGTTAAAGACTCCTTATTGCTATTAATCTCCATACTAGATGTAGTAGAGGCACTTGAGTGTAGCTAAAAACTGAGAGACTATGAGTCATAGTCCTGCCTTGGGCACAAAGCCAGCTGGGTGACCCTGGGTCAGTAACTCTTTCTCAGCCCTAAGATGGAAGCAAAGGCAAAACCCATCTGAAAAACCTTGCCAAGAAAACTGCAGGAACTGTCCAGGCAGAGTCTTGAGAATCAGACATGACTGAACCGAAGAAGAAAAAAAAAATATCAAGATGTGTGGATTTTAACTCCCAGAATTTTCTAACCGGCCTGCCGGCCAATGAAACTGGCCAGCATAACTTAAAAGTTGAAAAAAGTTGAAAACCACAGGGACTTGTTCAGGCAGTCGTCAAGAGTCAAAAACTGTCTTGAAGGTACTTGTACACACACACCCACACACCACCCACACACCCCATACTAGGTAGAGAACAGAGAAGACTCTTTCCTATCTGAGGAATGTAGAAGGATAACATAGTTAACCTGGATGCCAGCCATGTAGGACTTTCAGGTTGGATTCATGCAACCTGTTGGGCTAATACATGATTACTATTTGGCAGTTCAATATGTTGTGCAAATCTCCCCCCCTCCCCCCAATCTGTTCATGATTAACTTAACCAGAATTAATAGTCTTTCTTGTGTAAACATACCCTAAAAATAACAACCAAAACTTTGAATTGTTCCTGGAAACACACTGCAAAATAAATAGTTCTTCCAAAATCCTGAATTGAGTTAAGTTTTAACTTAATAGCACACCATCGGAACATTTCTGCCTGCAGATACAAATTCAGAATATTGACAGTATACAAGGGCTTAATATATGTGCTTGGTGTGATGGAGCCCTGTTTCATTGATGGCTTATTCAGAAAGGCCTATTTAGACAAATACAGCTTAAGGTGTTGCAGTGACTCAGAGCTACCCAGAGTATACAGGGTGTGCATAAGCCTGTTACTACAGCTTAGTAAGTATGCTTACTTCACATGGATGACATGTGCTGACTACATCCAAAAAAGACCTCATCATTTCTTCTGTTGCTCTGGATTATGACAGGAATCAAACTTTCTTTTCTACTGTTGGAGAGTGGGTAACAATTTGTCTGAAGTGGTGTAGGGTTGGACCAGAAGACCTCCAAGGTCCCTTCCAATTCTGTTATTCTATTCTATTCAAATGAGGATAATTTTTGGTTTTATTTATTTTATTTGTACATGCAATACACTTGTAAAACTAGAAGAGAAACTTTTTACCAATGAGAAGAAACCTTAGATGTCCTCAGAATTTGCAAATGTGGTCTTATAAATATAAATTGAGAAATTGTTATTGCAATTTTTGTAGAAAAATAATACACGATATCCTGGGTGTAAAGATGAAAATCAACCAGCCTATATGGTAATTATGGGTAGACAACTACTTCCATTCTTCTTTCTTTTCTTTCTTACGGTTCTTTTTCTTTCAACCAAACTTAGAATAGGCATTTTCTCATGAAGAGGATTCTTCTCTATCAGGGAGTACGCTGGTTGGTTTATGCCCTACATACTGACATTGCCTCGGTGTCTATTGTATGTCTGATGCGCACACTTATGTTTGTATATGGACAGTCTACCATGGGATGATTAAATGGTCTTGCCCTTTTTTTTCCTTCACCAAAGATCTTCAAACCACGTGATCCCTTTTCCAACAGGATCTCAAACGATGTGGTCCTGCTGTCCACCATTAAAACCATCCTCCCAAGCAGTCTCCATGTTTCCAGTCTCTTTTTCCCACTTGGAACAGAACCCAGAAGGATATTTCTTCCCACGGTGCATTAAAAACATCATTAGAAAAAGATAAAGATACTTTTAAGTTGGACTCGATTGCTCATCACTGCACCCACGTAGTTTTCCTGGCAGAGTTACAGCATAAGTAAATTGCCACAGCCTTTTTTAGGCCAATTTGTATCTATTTTCCCACTCTTATCTAACAGAATTCCCACTTGATTCCTCATTCATACATTAATCAAACCCGGCCCTGCTCAGCTCTGGAATGTGGCCAAGACTGCCATAGGGACTGCCATTTGCGGAGGCTTTTATATACAGGTAATCCTCATTTAACAATACTTTTCTGACAGTTCGAAGTCACAGTGACATTGAAAAGTAACTTGAAAACCATTGCACCATCTCCGCAGTCACATGATTGAAATTCTGACAATGGGTCAGAGGAATTTGTGATTGTTGCAGTGTTCTCAAATCATGTGATCACAATCTGCGTGCTTCCCAGCCTGCTTTCCAACAAGCAGAGTTAATGGTGGAGCTAAAACAGAAAGTCGTGGTTCCATGATGTTTCACTTAATGACTCTGGCAGGGGTGGGATTCTACCAGTTCGGACTGGTGGTGATAATTTTAATGATTGTGGAAGTGAAGTTGTAAGCTTGTTGCTGTCCAGTGATGTTTCACTTAATGACTGTGTTGCCCAGGAACAGAGTTGCTGCTCCCAATTGTAGTCGCTAAGCAAGGACTACCTGTATACCTATGCCATATAATATAAACAAAACAAGGACAGATTTTACCATGAAAAGTATTTGGGTGCTTCGTGATCTCATTGTTCTACTATTTTACTCATGTTTTGTTTAAACTCTTTTCATTTCTTCCTTTTTATTGTTATATGCCGCCTAGAGAAGCACCTTAGTGAGAAGTAAATAAATAAATATCCTGCTGTTCTTTCTGTTTCTCGTAGGGCTGAAACAAAACATCCCTGCATTAGCGCTACACTGCTAGGCTAAACTGTAGAAATAAACCACATGAAAATAGTTGATGCAAAAAAGGTGGCTGCATTTTCCCCTCTATCTGGAAAATCAACAAGATTTAAATTGAGCAACTTAATGCCTATAAAGATCTAGGGCACGGGTGTCAAACTCACAGCGTCACATTGCTGTCACGTGCAAGCTCCAACCTTCAAACTTCATACATCAGGTACATGATGAGGATGAGGATATTTCTCCAGCGTGTTCGAAGAGGACCTTGACATTTAACAGGTTGTGGGCTGTCCACGATATGTCTGCAGGTGGCTGGTAAGGCCTACATGGGCACGAAATGTTCTTCCATATATGGTGTGGGCACCGTTGTTGCAGCATTTGCAGCTCTGGCTTGGCGGAGTGCTCGCTTCTCTTGCGCTGTGGCTGTCCTTCTGTCCTCAGATGTCTGGCAGCTTTGGTGGATCAGTGTGCGCCATGTCGATTTATCTTGCGCCAGGGTTTCCCAGGAGGTGGTGTCGATATCCAGGGACTTGAGGGAGGTTTTCAACGTGTCTTTGTATCGCTTCCTTTGTCCCCCATGCAATTGCTTTCCTTGAGGCAGCTCACCATAGAGGAGCTGTTTAGGGATGCGATGATGTGGCATCCTTGCAACATGGCCTGCCCAGAGCGTCTGGGCTTTAATCGGCAAGGTGTGAACTGATGGCAGGCCTGCTCAGGAGAGGACTTCTGTGTCTGGCAGCTTGTCTTGCCGCCAGATCCTCAGTACATGAAGTGCAATAACCAGATACACAAGTTGTAACTATGTGCCTGCAGCAGTTCAACTTTTCAGAGCTATCTGGCACACAATGATCTCCTTCCTCTAGAAACTACCCAGGTTGCACTCCTGAGAGCTTTGCTCTGATTTCCCTGCCCCACTTCAGCCAGAGCGTGGCTGAATATCTTTGGAGGCTTTTCTGAGGCTGTGCCAGTTAAAATATTAGTTTAACTGGCTGTGCAAGTTAAAACATTAGTTTAAGTGGCTGTGCCAGTTAAAATATTAAGTTTTTAAACCTATCTAGGAGTATGAGTCTCTAGTTCAACTTATTGTACATTGATATACAGATTCAATTTCCCATGGAAGAAGCAAATGACCTCTGTTCTGATATAGTAAACCCACAAAAAATAAATATATATATATATTGTTGTTGCCTAGTTTGGTATTGAAATGTCTGCAAAGAAAACAACCAAACTTAGACAGTACCACATCTCATACCTCTTCTTTAATCAGCTCATATACCCACATTTTAGCATCTCCAAATATTTTAATTATATATTTGTATCTTAAGATTGCGACAATTGTACATATGCTTCTGCTTCCCATCTACAGAGGGTGGAGTTAATTACTCCCCTAATTGCCGATTATCCAGACTAGTTCTAACAGCCATCACTGTGTTTTTTATCAAATGAAGACCATAAAGTCTGTACAAAGGTGATCAATTTCTGTGCCATAGCAATTGTTGTCAGATAGCATTGGGCTGGAAGGTGATGGGGGAGTGCCTAGCTTCAGCTGGTCGGAAGAAATGTCTATCTAGGTTTAGTTCCAAGTGGGAAGAAAGACACTGGAAACATGGAGACTGCTTGGAAGGATGGTTTAATGGTGGACAGCAGGACCACATGGTTTGAGGTCCTGGGTAAAATTGAGGTCCTGGGCTTTCGGCAATTCCTATTATGGCTTAATGGCTTTGTCCTTGTTTGGATCTGAGTGAGGGCTAATCCTATCATGTCTTTTGTGAAGGTCTTTTGTGTTGTAGATAAGCTGGCACCAAAGTATCTGCTGGGGTGAGTTTCTGTGTCCCTTAACATTTCTATTTCTCTTTTAGGGGAAATATTCTGCCTTTTTAACATTTCCTAGAATATTTCATTCTTCTAGGAGAGGGGTGGGTGCTAACTTTCTACAAGCAGTTAATAGGCTTCTGTGTTAGATATGTTGGCCTAAGTGTGCATTCTTTAATAAAATATATATTATATTTATACTTTTTAACTAAGACAATTAACAGGTATCATCGGGAATTGAAATAATGTGCAGTGGATACAAAAGGAGTTAACTTTCAATTTTCCTTTAATCAAACTCTCAATCAGCTAAAAAAATGAAGCTACATAATCCATATGGAGCAGCATACAGAATCTAGTTATCAAAAATATTTTTCATACCTGCATGATTTAAAGATAGAATTTCAAATGAGCTTCTTTTTGATTAAGAATATTAACAAGCACTCAAGCCGGTGTTTTCTGGATATGACAGAATTGCAACTGTCAGTGTTCTCAGTCAGGCTGCTATACTTACTATTGTTATTATTGAACAGTCTGCGACTGGTAAAGACTTAACAGTTCAGATACTAACCAAGAACCTAAGAGCTCTCAAGGTAATGTCTAAGTATACAGGCAGTTCCAAGTAGAGTAATTTTTACAAAGTTAAAAAAAGTGGTTTACTATTATAGTTATTATTACTATTACTAGCACAGTCAGCCAGATGTTTAGACTGGATTTGGTATTTTTATTCACATAGCAAATCCTTTCCAAGGTTTATTCTTCACACACACACATACACGTGTGTGTGTATATATACCGTGATATGTGTGTGTATATGTATGCATGTATGTATATAATTTGTGTCCTAGCATTTTAATAAAAACTACCCAGTGTGTCAAATAGCACAATTTTTAAATTACATAAAATTACAGCAGAATTTAAAGCTAGACACAGTCGACTCGAGCGGGTGTATGCAATCGCTGCCGCTCTGGCTTCATTCTGTTCTAATTGCACGACTGGTGTTTAGATATAGAAAAATAACCTGCACAAACGGGCATGGGATACCCCGGGTGGGTGGGAAGCGAACGCCTCGAACGAGCGCCCGGCTTCCGAGGAACCCTCCGATGAATTCGAACTCCAACTCCCAGCATTCCTCATCGTCGATCTTATTGGCTGAGTCCGCTTGGAAGTTATTAGTTCAGCAACATCGGAAGCGCCGCGTTGAACCGCGGCAAGTCTCCCTCCCGTTTGGAGGGTAAGAAACTACAAGTCCCAGAAGCCGCTGGGCCTTTCTCCCCCCCCCAACATCCGTGTCATACTTGGTCTCCCCTCGGCTAAATCCTGCTGCCAAAATGGCTGCCAGCGAAAGCAGCGGGGCCAGAAAGAGCGTCCCCGATTATGAGACGGTGGACCTGAACACTCGGTCGTTCCGCGTGGGCGCTTTCGGGGCTCTTTGGAAGGAGGCGCTGCGCCGGGAAGACGTGTCTCTCCAGCAGGCAGAACCTGCGGACGACGAGGCGGCGTTGATGGGGGATTTTCTCTGCACGCCGGAGATCGCGGCAGAGCTGAAAGCTGTGTGCAGGTAGCTCGCATCCCGCTTCCTGGCTAGCTGGGTCGAGTTGCGGTTTTGAGCCCTACAGTTGAAATCCCATCGCTTGAATGCCTTTTGTTTCGATCTCGGTTTTAGAATAGAATAGAAATAGGAATAGAAATAGAATGAATTGAATTATTGAATTGAATTGTTTGTTGGCCAAGTGTGATTGGACACACAAGGAATTTGTCTTCGGTGCATAAGCTCTCGGGGTACCTAAAAGCTATACGTGATAAATCATGATCATAGTCATCATAAAAATACATTCATCATAAATCATAAGATACAACACTTACTGACAGTCATAGGATACTAAATAAGCAATCAGCATAACTCGTACTAGGAAATTACATAAAACAATATATATTGTAAAGAACAAACCTATCCTCAGTTACAGGTCATTCACACATTCCTGCTTGCTTGCGTGCTCCATCCATCCATCATATTTGTATGGCCGACCATCTGACAAGATGTGACTCTGGAAACATAAAATAACAATAAAAACATTCCACAATTAAAAAAATAATATTATTAAAAGGCCAAGAGAAAGCATTAGATGTTATAAGCAAAGTAGCTACCTCCTTAAATCACGATTTCCTTAAGACCCCAAGCCCGTTGACACAGTCAAGTTTTGAGGAACTTCTGAAAGGACATCAAGGATGGGGGCCAATCTTCCTTCAAGGGAGATGATGCTCCACAAGATGGATGCGGGTGACAAAAATATCCCATTAACCCTTTCTTGATGAACTGTAAGTCAAGGACTATCTGCACTCTAATTCCAACATTAAGTAAACATACTGTTATTGATTGGGGAAGGGACAGTCACGTATGTATGGACATGGGTGTTTCCTTATAGGAAGAGTAGTAGCTTAGAGGGAAGTAGTTCTGAGGGAGAAGTATTGCAGAAAGCCAATAGAGGCAAAGAATAAACGATGAGCTTCTATGTACATTTAATAGAGTAGGATGAACCTCATTAATGGCAACAGTGACAGTATCATAGAACTGAAATGAACTATGTTCAAAGAGAAATTGGAGAAGAACCTGCTTGACATCTAAATATTGCCCAACTGCACATTCATGACATCAGCTGGTAGTTGATTTTCCATTGATAAATGACAAACACCCCCCAACCCATATCCCTGAAAGTAACTGGGGAAGCAGCATTGCTAGCAGCCACGTTGGAAAGGTATGATCAAAAATACTGTTTTATATCAATATCCTTCCACCCTCTCAAACCCTGAGGATTTCATGGGCGCATTTGTCCTTTTTAGAAGAAGTACGAAAGTGCTTTGTCTTTACCTTTATCGAAAATATTTTTTTGAAAAGCCTTCCACCTTGATATTCCCTGGCAGTTTCCCATCCACGGATTAACCAAACCCATTCTGCTTAATTTCCAAGTTCAGACAAGATTTAGCCAACATGAACGTCCCTTGAGTTCTCTCCTCACTTAATCGACTCCTGTTAAATTTGGGGGCTTGTGTTTTTTTTCAGCATAAACACAGCTCTGCGGGTCCCAATTATACTTTCAGCCTGCTCGTGTATATATTTCCTTAGAATTAAGCCACTCTGAGATTAATGGAGAACCAAAATGCAAAGAGTCGATACGGATTTGATGGCACATATTCAGTCAATTGATAAAACTGTACTGGTAAATATGGAATTGTAGCTTCCCTCAAATGTACTTAGGATACATTATGGACCAGTTATTGTTGTCTACTGGGCTTTGTCATTGACTACTGAAAACTTGGGGTGAAGACTGAAATAAATTCAGAGTCCTGTGTTTGAGGGTGATAGGGATGCTGTCAGTCCAGGAATTCTTCTAACTGTTCAGCTTTCATCTGAACTTTCAGCCTTGGCGTTTGTCCTTGTCTACTGCAGCAAAAATGTATACTGTATCAAAGAAGAAGTACAATACTTTGATAATCTCTTCCACCTTTCATTCAGGTGCTTTCAAAGTTGTGGAGACAATATTCTGTCTCCCCTGTTTTTCCAAATAGCTACAACCCTGTGAGATTAGGATGAGAGGGTGATGGATCCCAAGTTTAACTTTACTTCCTACATGTAGCTGTATGTTTCTGTATGTTTTTATATATTTACAAGTTGACTGTTCCTACAATGACAGAATTAATTTTTGTATTGTTTTTAGCATTACTGCCCTGAAGAGCTCTGATAAAGAAGATACAGAAGTGATACCTGAAGATACCAACTTAATAACTCTTAAGTATATTGAATTATATGTTCAGTTGCAATTCTGATTAATTGGAAGTGTGTTCTAATCCATAAGTAATTTTAAGAACAGTTTATGAACTAAGACAATGAGCAGATGGCTACAATATGTCAAACCAAAGCAGACAAACTATGGTGGCTTAATTTGTTAGTTTGCTTGATTACATACTGCTAGCATAGATTTTAGATCATTATTCAGTACTAAATTTAAATATAAACAAATTATCATAATTGTATTTCACTGTAGGCTAACATGCAAAGAGATGCTGTGTTTATCTCTGTAACGCCTTGGGTGACCTCTGTTTACAGGCCCTTTACAGCCAAATATTCTGTTTACAACTCTTCCCAATAATTATATGACCACATATTTCATTCCTATAATGCGTCCATTATGCTGGATCCTTTATTGTATTGTTGAGGGTTTTTTTTTTGCTAGCGCAAAGCTTGCCTCCATCTGGGAAGCCTATTTTGCATTCTTGCTATCAGATTAAATCTGTTTCCTAAGCAGTTTATAATTTATTATGTCTTCATTAAGCAATCAGCAAGGGACACCTTTGGAATGTGGCATGCATGCCATTGGTGTTCTTTCAAACTGAGTTGTCCAATCACAAAATGGGAGCCCTGGCCAATTGTCAAACGCCCATTGAGGTACATTGGGCGGAGGCATAGATATGGATATTCTTAGCTAGTCCCTTCCTTTGGAAAAGATTATACCCCCAAGGCAAGAGCGGGCTTCGCTTACAGGCTTTGGGGAAATAGCTAATAGTATATGCACACATACATGTTCTCTGTTGATTAAGTAGCTATGGGAAGATGGGTGCTGTTGTAGTTTGTTATTGCTTACAGTTTTATTGTTATTACGTTGTTTTTAAATTGCGATTTGATTTTTTTTACACTGCCTAAAGCCTTTAGAGCAGAGGTGTCCAACCTTAGCAGCTTTAATCAACCATGGACTACAACTTCCAGAATCCGCCAGCAAGCCAACGCATTGAAGCGTCTTAAACTTGCCAAGGTTGGACACGCCTGCTGTGGAACGAAGCAGTTTATCAATCTTACAAATAAATAGATGTCTAGTGAACAGCTACACAGTTGCTCTGCATTGTTCAGTGGAGGGAAATTGGTGTTTCAGAAGATAAGAAAGGAATAAAAATGTAATGATAGAGGAGAGATGTAATGTAAATGATGTCCGCTTGCCTATTGATTTTTTTCTTCTAGTTGTTTTCTCTAAAGTTCCCAATCGACCTTCTCTGGGGGGCTGAGGCATTTGGGCCTATCAAGTTAAACCGGTTATTTCTATTCTTAGTTGTTCTGAAGAATGGGCTTATCTATATCGAATACCGAAATTGCATTAAAAGTTACTACTGCCCTTTAACTGTGATTAGCCTTCTTCAAATGGTGTATAGGTAATCCTTGACTTAACAACAGTTCAGGTAGTGACTGTTCAAAGTTACAACGGCATCAAAAAAGGTGACTAATAACCGTTTTTCACACTTAACAACCGTTGCAGTATCCCTGTAGTCACATGATCAAAATTCAGTCACTTGGCAGTTTTATGACTGCTGCAGTGTCCCGGGGTCACGTGATCATCTTTTGCAACCTTCTGAGAAGAAAAGTTAAAGGGGAAGCCAGATTCACTTAACAACTGCATTGATTCACTTAACAACTGTGGCACGAAAGGTCGTAACATGGAACAAAATTCACTTAACAAATGTTTCACTTAACAAAAATGTTGAGCTCAGTTGTGGTCATAAGTCAAGGACTACGTTTATTTTCAACC
>JANHFL010005939.1:10244-23069 GCA_032468155.1 Oxyrhabdium leporinum
GGTTTGTCATACCGGTGCAGCCTCTTGGAGCAGGACCCTGCAAGGCTTGTTGTGGCGTTGCACTCATGAATGGCAGCACCTCCGTAAGCTTCATCATACCAGTGCAGTGGGCATCTTGCCGTGAGTGGCTGCACCGGTGTGATCAAACTGGAGCCTTTTTCACTAACGGCAGGAAAATGGGGAGGGGAATTTTCCTGCCTGTCATACATTCCTCATTTTCCTGCCTTTCACAAAAACAGCTCCCCTTCGAGCCTTCAGCATATCCCAGGACCCTGCAAGCCCCCCCCCTCCCTGTGCCTGCGTCATCACTCGTGTTGGCCATGCCCATCCCTCCCAGGCGTATTTTGGGGGTAGGGGTAATAGTTGGCCCACTCCTCAAAAATTAGGATTGAGCTTATTATTGGGGTGGGTCATGTTTTCGGAGAAACAGGGTACTTATGCAGCATAGAAAATTATCTCAAAAAGATCACAGCAGCAGCCACCACATTCCATGTGAGTTCTATTGAGAGGCAGATCTGAATTTGCTTATTGTATTTTTAAAAAAGTCCTGTTTCAATTAAATTATCTATAAGAAGTAATTGCTTTATACTAAGAAGCAACACAAATGATGCTGGTACATACATTTTCCTTTAAGCCATTATCTAATTTATTTTCTAAAAAAGTTTTGAATTCCACCAAATTAGCACACTAAATCAAAATATGTCATGATTTACAAAGTAATTTTAAGAAGAGATGGAATTAATATTTTTCATAACCCCTAATTAACTAAAGAACTAGATATAATAACAGTTAATCTTAAATGAAGGAATAGAATACGAAAAAGAAAAAGTAAGTTTGTGGGGGGTAGTATCTAAGGCGTTCAATAATGAATAGGGAATATGCAAAAGAATCTAGAAAACCTAGCATAACTACAGTTAATGAGCAATCTTGTGAGTCCAAATAATTAAGAAAATGGCCTTATTCTTCAAAGTGGAGATAATGAATATTTGTAAATACATATTTTTTAAAACTTTAAAAATTGTAAGTGTAATATACTGCAGATGGCATAAGTTTACTTAAATATATTTAAAAGGTCTAGACTTTTTCACTCTAGACTTTTCCTCTATTGGCAAGCATTAATTTATGCAAAAGCATTGCTGCGTTGATGAAGAAAATCTTCAATAAAAAACCTAATTTAAATATAATCCGTAGTTAATTTCCATGAAGATCTATTTGGGACAAAACTACGTACAGTAATACTTATTCTTAAGTAAGTGTGCACTAGACAGAGGGAGTAATTGGTACGTGGTAGTAATTAAAGCTGCAGTTTGGCAACAATTAAAACTGCAGCTTCACTCTCTTTCACTCTGATAATAAAATAGCATTTTAAATTAAAATATTGTAAATATAGTTGGTCAAAATATCTAAGAATTTGCTTGCTGCTTATTGATCATGGGGTAAAACTACCTGTTTTAGCACAGTAAAATGCATAAGTATTTTCTTTGTTCATAAAAATCAAACTAGTCATAATAATGATGCTTAGCTATTTTTAGCTTTGTGAGATAGTTTAGACAAGAAGTACAACCAGAATCTTGAAAGTCTGAAATAACCTTCATTCCATCCTTCACTTTTACTTTCTTCTAAAACTATGAAGTGTCACTTCTGAAATAATTTTATCCCTCTCTTATTTTGGACCCAATTCCATTAATTAGACTGATGTCTAGGCTACACCCCTTCCTTCTGTCTTCTGAGGTCATTCCCACATAACTATTTCCTAATATAGATCCTGAAAATACCAGTTTTTTTAAAAATAATTAATTTTTCATCTGTACCTGATGACACTAAATAAAATAAATGGAAAATAAAATGTGTAATTATACATTCTTTTATTATTATTATTTTTAAAAAAAGAAATGTAAGAGAAAACAAAGATAATGGACATGTATCATATTCAGCAAAAGCTGAAATATTTGTAGATTGGTTTACATCACTTCAGTCTCTCAAAATACTTTGAGGAATAACTAAGTTTCCATTTGAAGAGTGGCAAAATGTTCATTAAAAAAAGTGGGAAGGTGGAAGAAAACACTTGATAATCTTGTCTTTAAAGACAATCACATTTCTTGCAGGTAGAATAAACCCATCTTCATGAAAAGGGAGAAAGAAAGACAACATTAATACAATTTTGAAGATTTCCTCCCTACTCTTAAAATATTTAAAAAAAAATCTGGACAAATATTAAATCAATATTAGTTCTAACATCTGAATTATATATAACTCATTGAAATTCAGTTGAATGTCAGAGTTTTGAAACATTATAGAACAAAGCAAAATATCAATGACTGGTGAATTATGATTCTATTTCTGTTCTCGTTCTCTCCTCCCCCACCACCTCTGTGTCTATAAACACCTCCCAACATACACACATATACGTCTTGGCCCATAGTGAGTTAAGCAATGCCGTGACCTCCCTCTCACAGTGCTTGAGGCTGTTAAGGGCTAGATGAGGAGAAACGGGTTGAAACTGAACCCTGGCAAGACAGAATATCTCTGGGTTTGGGGTTCTTTTTTATTTTTTATTTTATTTTTAAATATACATCAACATCAATACATGAACAGTGTGGTATCTGGGTATCATTCATTTTGATACAAATAACAATAATATTAATAATATTTGTTATATTAGTCAAACTTATATAATCCTAGTATTAATATACATGTTTGTTTTAAAGTAGTTATTCAATATTTCAATGTTCCGTTTTAATGCCAATCACAATATTATTTGAGCATACATAGCAATACCATCTTTCAACCTCTAATCTTTCCTTCTAGTTATTGCTTTTATTCTATTATATAAAAATATGTATGCTAATATTCCCCCTATTTCTTAATTCTACCACTATTCTAGCTTCTAAGGCCACCATTACTAATCCTAGTGTTAATACACATGTTTATATTAAGATATAGTCCTTCATTATTTAGTTATTCAATATTTCAATATGCCATTCTAGTGCCTATTTAAACATATGTAATAATATCATCTTTCGACTTCTAATCTTTCCATCTAACTATTGCTTTATAAAAAAGTGTCTATTCTTATTTCTACCTCTATTCTAGTTCAGGCCATCATTATATTAAAAAGAAGGGGAAAAATATTTCCTTTCTATCCATCATCTCTTGTCCGTCTTAATACTTCAGTTCTTATTCATTTTTTAGCTTGCCTCCTATACTCCTCTCTTGGATCTTTGTCTCTACCTACATCTATGTCTTCACTATTCACTCTAAGTATTTCTCCCATCTCTATCCTCCTATGCTGCCAGACCTCCAGAGTGTCTACCCAAGCCCCTATCTCCCTTTCAAAGATATCTTCCTGCTTATCTGATTCCATTTTTAAATCTCTTAAAGTACTTTCCCCTTGGTATATTTCATCAGTCATTATTATCTTCATTGTCTTCTCCTTCTCATCTTCTTGCTTTATTTGCTGATTTGTCCGTTCTATCTTTTCCTTCATTCTTTCTGTTGTCTCCTCTCTTTCCTGGACTTTTTGATCTTCATTCATTATCAGTTACAGGGTACTTTCTATTTTCCCATTTATGCCTTGCAATAGGTTCTTTATCTACCTGTGATTCTTTGTCATAGTATCCTTAATGCTTTGGAACATCAATGCCATTTCTTTTGAAATTTCACTCATTTCCCCCTGGTGGAGCATCTTGTCTTATTTTAGTAAGTCCCACTCTTATTCAATAGTCCAAAAACAATATATTCAAGCCTAATATTGCTCCTCCGAGAGTACAATAATCAGTTCTTTATATGCCAGGATTATTCAATCAGTTCCATTTAGGTAGTCCAGGAAGCTTTCCAAAAGTCATTTTACTTTCCTTATTCTCACACTTGAGTCTCCAGTAATCATAAAGCAGATAATTATAGAACAGTAGGTATCACTGCAGTCCTCCAGATGAATGTTGTTTATTTCTCTTATCAGAAATTTTCCCAGGCTTGTAGGGATATGGTATATTTTCCATTCATCAGTAGGTGGCACCCTCAGCTTAGGTTTCAGCATTGTTTGATCCATGGAGAATTGCTATCTCTGGTCTTGGTCTTCTGAACCAACAATTCTTGCTCACAGGCACTCACACCCTAGTCAGCTCCCATCTTGACTTGCAATGCATTCTACACACACACACACACACACACACACACACACACACACACACACTGTGTATGTGTGTGTATATATTCCATGAACCAACCATGTAATAAGTTAGCAGATTCATAACTCTAGCAATATTTGTTCAATCTTTTAAATATAATGCTGTTATTACAATTATGCATATTATAAAATCCTGAGGCTTCAGTCCTTTTGTTTACTTTGAATGCTATGATTTTAAGGACAATCATAATGATTTAATTACAATGATACAACAGCTCAAAATGTATTAACATGGCCTGATATATAACAATTAACTTATCTGAAATCTGATCAATGGAACAAAATCAAATGTATTACTTATAAATCAAGAACTCAGTCATATTAGCGTATTACTCTGACACAAATCAAACTTTTTTAAAAAGATAAAACCTTAATTTGAGATATAATTATTTCATTTGCTTAATAAACTTTAAATTAAATGTTCTCATGACCCCATCACTTGGGCAAGCTATGAATTAATTATATTTCATGCAATATTCCAGTCTAATTTTTGTTGCTGATATGGCCATGTTTTATAAGAATTTACCTTCACAGTATACACTGTCATCTCGAAGAGCTCGGAAACCATCTCGGCAGCTACAAACTGACTTTTCTTCAACATTTGTGCAAAAAGAATTCTCTGAACACTTATGTCCCTCAGAGCAAAAATCGTGGCCTAAAAACAAACAAACAAACAAACTCTAAGTGATTGACATTGAAGAAACATATGGTAGTGATCCTCTAAACATGAACCAAAGCAATGAAAATGAATGTTTCTTTATTAAAATTCCCTCTAACAATGATTCCTGGGCTCCACCCAAACTTCACTAGGAGGTCAACAATATATTGGCCAAGAATTACATAGATAAGAAAAGCTCCCAAACTCTATATCAACAGTAATATAATTAGCCAGACCTAGCCTTGGTCTTGATGTCAACCCTGATTTACATTTTTCAAAATCAAAGAATAGACATTTCTTTTTAAATTATTGTTTCTTTCCTCTAGATCACCTGAATTGAATTAGTCTCAGAGAACACCTTGAATTCATACAAATGTCTGTGCATATCTCATTCAGATATTTAGCATAAAGTTCATTAACAATGCTTAACAACTTGACTGGAAAGAAATTAGCAAAATCAGATTCATCACTTTTCTTAAAGATTGCGACAGTAGCAAAATAGCACTAGTATTTGGGCATTTGTTTAGAGTGATCAGTCTGTCTAAAGGGAGAGACTAACATGGAAGTCAACACTACATGTTAGCTTTCGTTAATAGTATAGAAATCAGATATCCAAAAGTTGCCTTCCCATTTCTAGCTGGTTTTAAGTTTGGGAGTGAGAAATTTCTGAAGTTGAAACTGGAGACCCATAAAAAAAAAAGAAAAGAATTGGTAGTTGATTTGGAGGGGGAAGTTATTTAAACCCGCAACATAAAGGACATTTAAATACCCAGTTCATCTAGGAAGAGGAATTATATGGTGCATCCTGGCTTCTGTCTGTGCTAGAATATCAATTAGCAAAGGATTTTTTTTTCTTTTACAGTTTGCATCAATTTTCCATTAGCATTTGTTGTTTTATTAATTTCATTAAGGCTTGATATGTTTAAGTTGCAAAGTTCATCTTGAAGAAAGGGACCACCTTTCTTACAAGTTCTGTTGCATGTAACGTATTGAGACTAGGATTTTACAGATTTTTCATCGTTAAGGTTTGTGGCCCTAGGGTAATTCTCTGACTAATTAGAGGCTTCACTTTTGAAGAGCTCAGAATAGAAGTTATGAAATTATGAAATATGTTCAGAAATTTGTACTGAGACCCTGGATTATATAAAGATTGTTTCAGTTGGGAAGACAATAGAAACCAAAAGAAAAAAAGAAAAGTAACACTTTTTTGATCATCTTATTTGAAAACTGTTGTGGGTAGTTATATTATCCTCATTCTCCTATTTATTTGTCACAGAACACCCTAATCTTAGCCTAATCATTAATAACACAATATTCTGAAAGTGTCCTCATTTTACGACCTCAGAAGAATGGAAGGCTGAGTCAACTTTGAGCCTGGTGAGATTCAAACTGCCAAATTGCAGGCAGCTGGCAGTCAGCAGAAGCAACCTGCAATACTGCATTCTAAGCACTGCACCACTGTGGCTCTTAGAATACTTTGAAAAAAATGATAAATGATCAGATATCTCAAAAATGTTGTTCAGTCATGAGTATGAATTTCATGATCCTTGCTATTTTCATAATTAGAACTGTGGTCTTTTTTTAAATGAAATGGTTATGCAAATATTTGAAGAATATAACTTGGTGAAAATAAGCTTTGTCACATAAGGAGTACCTCAAGATTATTCCATCAAATTTCTACCTCTTCAGCAATAATTAAGGAAGTGAAATTGACAGATGGAATTGACACCTATGTCAACTGAACAATTATTGTATGCCAACCATACAATAATTGTTCAGTAGTAAGTTATTTCATGTCGATTTGTGTTGCATCTATTTCATATACAGTATATTGTATACTGGCAAGTATTTTTTAAAAAGTTTGCTAAGTTAACATATTACAATAAAACAGTAACTATGATATTAAAAAGTTTAAAATAACTACTGTAAAATAAAATTATATGAATATGGCAAGCATATTTTTTAGTTTTTTCTTTTATCTTACCTTTACAAAGTTTGCAACAACTTTTAGATAAGGATATTTGTTCAGACTCAGGACAGTTCAAAGCAGGACAATTCAACTCCATTGTATGTTGCATTTTGTAATTCTATTGAATCAAGATCATAATTTGTGTTGGCAATCAATTATATTTTTGGCATGATTATATCATTCAATAAAAACACAAGTGCAAAAATTATAGATGACAAGCAATATAGTAAGATAATACTGTATTATATATATTGAAGTAGAGTCTCTGTTAACTCTGTTATCATCATGATAAACTTAGTTCTTTGGGATTCTCTTTTTGTCATTAACTAACTAAATATAAAACAGCTGTAAAGATATCCACAACTTTGCAGCACCAAAAATTATGTGTTGAGAAAAGAAAAAGGCAACAGCTGGTGAGGGGTTTCAATAGTATGAGTAATGATATTAGATTGTATCAGATATAGTACAGCATTAAAAACTGCAACTAACATAAAAAGTCAATAGGATTGGGGGAAAATAGTATATTGTTCAGAATGCTGCCAAGAAAAAATTGTTTGGACTGTGCAATTTGTGTTACAAAACTAGTAGTTATTGCATTTGAAAAATGGGGAGACTGTCAGATTGCACCTTCTAGGAAAATCTACAGCAGTTCTTCTAACCAACAATAGTGCATCAAAAGTTTTCATGAAAATAAGTGTAGCTGTATTTCCAGGCCATACTGCTGCAACATATTTCTCTTTAAATATTCCCAGAACATTGCCTTTCATTAGTATAAAGGAAGTTGCTATAGAGATAACACAGATCTCATTATTCTCTAAGAGTGAACTCAGTAATTCATTAATGTAGCAAATATTTTCTTCATCTTAAATTCAAAACACACTCCCTTCATCTTTTAAAACAGATCTAAAACTATTCTGAAAGAATACAGCTCTACTTTGTATAAGACGTACACCAAAATTAATGACATTTAGGATATAAAAATTTGAGAAATAATTGAAGTAATATATGTTGTCTTGTGAAAAACGTTTGTGATAATTAATAAAGCAGTCATATTTGTCCATTCCTTTAAAATAGTGTGTGTGTGTGTGTGTGTGTGTGTGTGTTCAATTATAGCAGCATACTGATGATCTCAACTAAAATAAATAAATGGAGATACACTGCAAAATTGTAGAAGCAGCATATTACATAAAACATGCAAAGAAATTATGAAGGGTTTAAAAGCAATAATAAGTGGGGAAATGACATTGCATGACATAGTTAACAACCTAGAGTGGGCTTCAAATTTTTTAGCAATAGGTTTCCTGCCCTAATGACTGGCTGGGTGGATGTGGCTAGGTGGGCGTAGTGAGGTGGTCATGTGACTGGGTGGGCGTGGCCAACTCTGTTAATCTGTTAATGTGACAAAGTTAATGTGGTAAAGTTGCTCCCTGCCACTAATTTCAGTGATGGGAGAAAGCCTGCAACATCAATTTTTAAAAATGCTTTGGTTTAAGCATGGAATTCCAAGCAGGACAAAGCTGCCATTTTGAGTGTAACATGGGCCTTTTCAAAGTATTTAAAAGCCATAAGATATAGTACAAAATCATCTACGAAGTTAGATCAAGAAGAATGAATTTCATAGGTACATTCACAGAGCAATACTGAATTCTTTTTCTGAAATTTATTCCTCAGTTCAAAAAACAGGAATATATGATTAGGTTCAGTATTGGGCTCAGCTTGTACTCAAGTCAATTAGCTATTCCAGAGTTAGTGATGTCATGGTTGGAAACAATGGTAAAGCAACATTTAGATTTAAAACCAGAAATATTTTGTTGGGTATTTTAAAGGAAATACAATACATATTTAATTTTACACATGTTAACAGCTGCTAGAATTGTGTTTGCACAACAGTGGAAGAACAAAGAGATCCACATAGATGAGAATGTAATTAAAAAAAATAGAATGTGCAGAAATGAATAGATTAGCACTTAAAATTAAGGAGTACTTCAAAGAGTAGGCAAGAGGCCTCTCCATTCAGCTGGCAGGTATTCAGATGCTGAAGGTCTGGTGAGTGCAGAAGGTGGCGGGGACGATGAGCAGGCCTCCCGGTGAGTACAGGAAGGCGGGGAAGCATCTGGAAAGCGGTGCAGGGAAGGCAGAGAAGAATGGTGGGGCTATGTACCACATGGAGGGGAGTAAGGAAGGCAGGCGACTTGCAGGGGTACCAGCAAGTTGCCAGATCAGTTGGCTGCAGGCAGGCAGGCACTTGCAGGCAGGCTGCAGAGACTGTGTGGTCAATGGCGCACAAGCGAAGAACCACACAGCATGCTGCTATGACGGGGTGGACGGGGTGGGCGGGGAGACTGGAGCAGCCAGGAGACTGGGCAGGAGGGGATGGGGCCAGCCAGAGGTGATATTTGCTGGTTCGCCAAACTATTCAAAATTTCAGACACCAGCACCCAGGAACCAGCTAGATTTCATTACTGCTAGTGATCCTGGTGGTATTATTAATTATTGTACACAAAACTGTGAGA
This sequence comes from Oxyrhabdium leporinum, assembly GCA_032468155.1. Taxonomy (NCBI): domain Eukaryota; kingdom Metazoa; phylum Chordata; class Lepidosauria; order Squamata; family Cyclocoridae; genus Oxyrhabdium; species Oxyrhabdium leporinum. Next base: position 19,571 of record JANHFL010005939.1, read on the forward strand.
TTACAGTTGCCATTATTTTAGCTAATATTGATCTTCGTATGTATTGAATTCTTCCCAAGAACAAAGGATGTCAAAATGTATCAGCATAATATAGGTGTAGATCCAAGCAGTGTGGACTTTTGTAATTGACAGATGGAAATTTGGTCAATGTATATATTTTTTAAGTGCTATCCAAGGTCTTTTGGTACCGATAACAACTGGACCCACCCTGGCTGTTTATGCCATAATCCTCCAACCAATTTTCAGATCTTCATCCTTTATGGTCTTCTTCTACTCTATTATCCCTGATATTGTCACGTCAATTACCCATGCTTTTCTTCTTTTCTTTTTTTTTAATAAGTTTTATTTTATTTTCATTACAAACAGTCTTCTATTACACGGTGTGTCGTCTGGGTACAAAAGTTTACAAAAATAATTAAAAATACAATTCTATTCTCATAACAATATTGACTAAATTATATAATATATCTTTCATATTATCAATCATCAAAAGATTTTACTTCAAATCACCTATATGACTTCACTATTTTCCTTTGTCTCTAATCCACATATTTATTTTCTAGCCATCCACATCTTAAAATTGTTAAGATTGAGAAAGACTGCTCTAAGGCAAATTTTGGTGTTGGTCCACACATCTTAAAGTTTCTGAGATTGAGAAACACTGCTGGAAGGCATAATTTTTTGCTGTGGCATCTGCCCAGTGGAACATCAACCCATGCCCCCAGAGATTAGATTAGCCACAACCTTGCTACCTTTCAAAAGAAAGATCCTGAAAACACTGTTTGGCTAAAAGGCAGGGGGACCAGAGAACATCATATAGCCAGCACAGGGACTGTGCTGAGTGTTATATGCAAGTACCTCAGGCCATGTGTTTTTATATCACAATAACCCTGCGAGAACAATTAGGCTGATGGTTGTAAGTTTTTTGCACGGGTCTAGTTTTTTTGGGAAAAAGCATTGTTTAGAGGTAGTCCTCCACTAATCCCCATGATCATGGGATTGCATTTGGGAGTGTTTGGCAATCAGCCCACATTTATGGCCATTTGCAACACTCTGCAGTTTTGTGACCGCAAATTATGATGGCCTTGTTGGAAACCGGCATTTATTTCCTGTTTCTGGCAAAAACCAGCCCATAGAGACCAATGCATCCGCTTAATGACTTTTAACAACTGTGGCATTTTCTTTACGACCACTGCATTCGTTTAAAGTCTGCCATGAAAAAATTGTAAAACAGGCTCGTCATGCGGTGACCCAATTTATGACCATCAAGACTTACAACCAAAATTGCCAGGCTCAATTATGGTCACAAATTGAGAAATATATGGTAATATATTTGTTTAGCTAGAAAGTAGTTTGAATTTTATAAGATAGTGAGAGGAGGCTGAGGTTAATAATTGTATTTATTTATTTATTAAATTTATTTATTTATTTATTAAATTTGTAACCCATCTGGCTACAAGGCGACTGTGGGTGGCTTTCATCATCAAATAATATTACCTCCATGTATGTCCTTAGATTGTTCAAAGCATTTATGTTTATTATCCTCTGTTGCTCCAGCATTCTAGATGGAGAGCTGATATTGAACCTGAAGGAGGGTGGGATACTTTTTTTCCTGGCTACAAGTGCATTTCCTTAAAGTCTTCATTTTGGCAGTGGTTGGAGCATTGGTTGGAGGCCTAAGTTTGCTTGTCTTCCTCCTTAAAAGCACACACACACACATACACAAAGCCCTGGCTGAAAATATTCAATGTTGCCTTTGCATCTTAGCATTACCACATGGCCTTTGGTGGCCCTCCAGAATAACAGCTGAGTCGTGGCCTCTAGCCCTGCAGAAATTGCTTGTCCCTGACTTAATCCCTAGCATGGGTTCTCAGCATTAATCTTACCCAAATTGCTAAATGCTTTGTGGCAGAGCAGGATTCCGTTAGCTCTCTTTTATAATCTGCTCAAGCGCTCAGATATTTTGCAACTGAACATGCTGGCTCCACCAAGGAATTGGAATGACCAACTCTTGAGTTTGTCTAGTCTAGCACTCTCTAGGAGTGTTAGATGATGACTTCCATAATCCCTGGTCATCGCTGCCATTGGATCATTAGAACTGTACCATACATTTGGGAATGACAGTCGTTCCTGACACACCCTCAAGGATGATCATGGTACCCAACCTCTATACTGCAATGTGCTTTGGGTCAACTTGATTCTTGTGACCTTTCCAACAAATAATTCTGGGAAGTTTAAGACTTCAAAAGTGTTTTTAATTTGAACAAATTGTTTTAGGGTTCCTAAGAATCTTTGAAGGAAATCCACAGTAGCTAAACCAGTTCCTAAACCAGCTGAATGTTGCAGTGTCAACTTTCTTCAAACCAGGGATGGACAAAGTGAGGTTTTTTGAATTGACTGTCTTTGCTAGAAACTCCAAATCCATCTACCAGGAGGGTAAGTGGCAAACAGTGGCTTAGGAGATGAATCGGGATGGGGGGGGAGGGAATTAAGAAGCAGAAGTATCTCTGGATGTAGTTTTTAGTGCTCAAATGACAGCCCTTTTACATGAAACCCCAATTCTGATTTTTTTTTTTGTTTCATTTTCTTACATCTCAGCAACATTGTTCTGAGCGGGAACAAAATTTGATCTTGTTGCTTTTGCTAAATACCTGGGAGTCAGAAATGCATTTTGATCAACTGAATATTATTAAGAGAATGATTTAGGTGGAAATGAAAGGAGACGAATCTGCTGCACTCGGAGGAAGAGGGCAATTTGGGGAGGACCGCTCTAACCATTAACCAAGCATGGGCTCATCTCTTCCACCTTGGAGTGCCTTAGTAATTTTATTCCCAAGATTATCGTAAGGAGATGAAGCAGGTTACTATACAAATTCAACCTTGATTCACACTTTGAATCTCTTTTTATAGCCAAAATATCTGATTTAATAATACGCATCAGTCTAGTGAATTAGGTGACATACACATTGCTATAATAAAAAAAGCATTTGAATATGAACAAACAGCATTTCTACTTAAATTAATAATCAGTGAGATCAGGCTTTAACTGTGAATTTCTATCAAGTATTGAGCCATGGAAACACTGTGTAGAAAATCATCTTGGATAGCCCTTAAACATAGCTCTTTCTGCCTTTCAAAGTAGGGTCCAAAACAACCTTTGGGCCATGTAAAATCAGAGAAGCATTTTCTCTGGGGGGTTTTGTGACATTGACTTGAAACTACTAGGTGAGATTTGGAGTGTCATCAACATATCGATCACCCTGAAGAAATAGTTGATATCTTGGGACTGTCACTTGGGCTGCTTTAGTTTTGGGCTGAACGAGTGCGAACAAGCAGAGCTAATTTGGAGCTGCTACTGATGGAGAGATAGTTTGGCCCAGGTTTTTATTTCACATTGTTATAGAAACAGTTACAGGTTTCTTGGAAATTTATTTTTTTATTTATTTATTTTTACATTTATATACCGCCCCATTCCGAAGACTCGGGGCGGTTTACAGCT
>JANHFL010005939.1:45011-55321 GCA_032468155.1 Oxyrhabdium leporinum
GCATGCATGTGCAAACACCAGCTGGCCAGCGCGCATGCACGTGCCGGAACCCAGAAGATGAAAATTAAAGTAACTTTTAAAAAAATCTCATGATTTGGGTTCTAAGAAGAGAAGTTGTGGTGCGATCACCACAATCTTGCCACATTTTGATTTTGTGAAGTTAAAGGTAATCTATAAGGAGCATTTTGGATTTAAAATGTTGTCTGTCCATAAGTTATGTTTTTTTTAAAAATACTAAAGTAAAACAAGTAAAAACAATGCCTTGCTCTCTAATATGTTCTTATACATATGAAGCTGCAATAAAATATGAATGTAATGTTTTATATTTTAGAAGCCAATGTGCATTTGGTTGACAAAATAAACATATCAATTTCCAGCATTTTAATTTTCTGAGCACATCCTGTTGGATGCTTTTAAAAAGAAAAGCTACATTGTATGATATTTATAGTAGGTTCACAAATGGCATTGTTTCATTTTGGCTTAACATAAAGTATGAATCTAAGTTTTGTAGTCTATGCTTAAACATTATGTATGAAACAGGGTCACTTAGACTGTTAAAAATCAATCTATAACTTTCCACAAAGCGCAAATATTACCTTTATTTCTTAATATTAAAATATAAACCAAATAAAGTATTCTAAAAACAGAATCCAAAATATTGCAGACAATTCAGACTCCTGTTATTTAGGGCTTAAAAGTTCTATTCCAGACATTAGTCAGCTTTTCATGAATCAACTAAGTTGAGACATCCTTGGATTGTTTGACTCCTTCCTATCCCTTGTTATTTTCCCAACGTGGCTGCTATTTTTAGAGAGCTAAAATATGTGCTAATATAATTTCAATGTTGGTAGTTTGTTTTAAAACATCAGTCCATGAGCACCTGAACTCTATGGCTTTGGTAAAGAGAATAGTTAAGTAACAGATTAACGCTTAGAGTTGGAAGGGACCTTATAGGTCATCTAGTCCAACCTCCCATCCAAGCAGGAGAGACTACACCATTTCTGACAGATGGCAGTCCAGTCTCTTCTTGAAAGCTTTCAGTGATGAAGCTCCCACAATTTCTGAAGACAAGCTGTTTCATTGGTTGATTGCTCTCATTGTCAGAAAATTTCTCCTTGTTTCCAGGTTGAATCTCTCCTTGTTCAGTTTACATCCGTTATTCCTTGTCTAGCTTTCAGGTGCCTTGGAAAATAGCTTGACCCCCTTCTCTCTGTAGCAGCCCCTCAAATATTGGAACACTGCTATCATGTCTCCCCTGGTCCTTCTCTTCACTAGACTAGCCAAGCCCAGTTATAATTAAAAAGTTTATTTCAATATATAAGTAACTCAGCTCCTCTGCCACGAGGGCCTGCAAGCTTAGTTTGGGCCCAGTCTGGCCAGTGCCAAGCAGCCTCCTGCTTACTGCAGGCTAGCTAGTTCGAATGAGCAGCTTCAGGGATTGGGACGTGGTAGCCAATCAATGCGGAGCTTGCTTCTTTGTCTCATTGGGCTGAACTGCAAGCTCTGCATTGGTTGGCTGCTGCTTGTATCCCAATCCCTGAAGCTGCTCATTCGAACTAGCCAATCAGCAGCAAGCAGGAGGCTGATTGGCACTGGCCAGACTGGGCCTAAACTAAGACTCATGGCAGGGGAGCCGGTCTTTTATTCATATGGGGCAAAGCTGTGTTCCCTACATCCCACATTCTTACAGCTTCACCAGCTTCTGAATAAAAAACTTCAGCTTCTCTGCCATGTGGGACAGCCTCTTCAAAAAGTAAGTACAGTAATTCATAGGAAATGGGGTGGGGAAGAGTAAGTGGAATCTTGGATGTTACCATAGCAGACCCAATCTACGGAGACTTGGAGGGGCAGGATGGGGAGAAATAGGCAGGGGGCACGTTACAGCATTTCTGTGGTCAGTCATAAGAGTGAATGACCACTGTGGTGCTGCAACATGCATAACTTCAGGACTGGGTCGTAAATTCTTTTTTTTGGGTGGGGGGGACATAATTTTGCATGGTCACTAATTAAACTGTTGTAACTTAAGGACTTGAACCCAGAGATATTTTTGTTGGGCATTTTGCCGGATCAGTATAACAACTTCTCCAAATCCATTTTAATTTGTTGTGCCAATTTATAATTATCTTCTTTGATCGTTACACACCTTGCCATTAATTGAATTCTTAAATATTTAACTTTCTTGACTATCTGTATGCCTATCTTCCTCATTCTTTTTTCTGTGTGTCTTTAATGTTTTTAGCTAATATTTTAGTTTTATCTTTATTTATTTTCAATCCAGCAACTTCCCCATATTCTTCTATTTTTTAAATTAATTTAAGTCCAGTTTCTTGTGGATCCTCCAGAATAAAGACCAAGTCATCTGCAAATGCCTGTAACTTATACTCTTCCTTTCTTATCTTCATACATTTAATTTCTTTATCTTGTCTAATATTTCTATTTAACACTTCTAATATAAATATTGTAAAGGGGATAATGGACATCCTTGCCTTGTGCCTCTTTTATATTAAAATTCTCTGTCATATCTCAATTTACCATCACCTTTGCCATTTGCTCATGGTATATTGCCTTAATAATGTTAATAAATCTCTCCCCAAACTCCATAATTTTTAGTTGTAACAACATAAATTGCCAGTTAATATTATCAAATGCTTTCTGCACATCCAGAAAAATCAATGCCATTTGTTTTCCAGTATGTGCTTCATAATATTCCAATGCGTTTAAGATCATTCTCATATCGTTTTTAATCTGTCTGTTAGGCAGGAAGCAATTTTGATCTGAATTATAAGGTCATTCAAAAACCTTTTCAGCCTCTCTGCTATTATTGAGGCAAATATTTTATAGTCAGCATTCAGTAGAGATATGGGTCTATACTTTTTTATCTGCATTAAGTCTGAATCTTCTTTTGCTTCCATCCACAAGTTTTGTACTTTCACTTCAAACAGTACTTCATTGTAAACTTCCAACATTGATGGGCCCAGAATATCTTGTAAATGTTTATAAAATTCTGCCAGCAGCCCATCTGAACCTGGTGCTTTATTACTCTTTTGCCTCTTAATCACTTCTGACAGTTCCATCACTGATATCTGTTCATTTAACATAACTTTCACTGTTCCTGGTACTTTAGATAAACCTGCTTTTTCCAAATATTGTTTAATTCTCTCTTCTGGAACTTTCTCCTGCTCATATAGTTTTTCATAATAATCTTGAATTATTATTTTTGTCCTCATTTTGATGATATAAAGTTCCCTTCTCATCTACTAATCTATGTATCAATTTCTTTTCTTTCTCTGTTTTCAGTTTATATGCCAGCCATCTTACAGTTTTGTTCGCATTTTCAAAAAAAATCTGTTTTGCATTTTTAATTTTTTGAGCCAATTCTTCTTTGGGTAGCAGATTCAGTTTGTGTTTTATTAATTCCATTTGACTTTTAAAGTCTTTTTTTCTGGTTCTTTCTGTAATTCTAATTCAAATATTTTATGTTCTTCTTCTAATGTCTTTTGGTTTAGTTTTCTTATTTTTTTCCCCATATAGGTTATAAGTAATCCCTGAATATTGTATGACAGTATCCTATACATTTGGTAGTGAGGTTTCTTCTTTCCTGTTCTCTTTTTTTTTAAAATCCATTTCTCTTTCCATAGTTTGTATAAATTCCTCGTCTTTTAATATTGACTGGTTCAGTGGCCATCTCCATTTTTTCTTTTGTCCTTTCCACTTAACTCTCACTGGATTGTGATCTGCCCAGACACTTGCCTCTATTTCTAGTAACTTATACTCTTCCTTTCTTTTACATGTATTGACTGCAGCTACGTAGAATTGTATTTGCACAACAATGGAAAAGTGAAGAGATCCCAACAGATGAAAATGTGATGAAAAAATATTAGAATGTGCAGAAATGCATAGGCTAACACTTATAATCAAGGAAAAGAAGGAAACTGAATACTTTCTGACTTGGGACTTATTTTATCAATGGCTAGCTGATAAAAACAGGAGCTAGAAACAGGGGAATATATGGAAAGGATCAGTGATATAAAGAAGGTATATTGAATTGGTTAAGCAAATAATATTGTTATTATTATTACTAACACTACCATAATCAATGTAATGAATATTGTTGTAGGCATTTTGATTATTATTTCCTAAAACTATTTGTACCCAGACAACACACTGTTCAATTGAAATTTGAATGTTTACATGTTGTAAAATAAAAACTTGAATTATATATTTAAAAAAGGCTGAAATGTCTCTTTGTTGCTGAGCCAGATGAGCCTTTCGTGATCCAGGCAGATGCCAGTGATGTGGCAGTATGGGTGGTTTTACTCCAGAGGAAGAGAAAGGGAAAGTTGCAACTATGTGTCTACACATCTCACAAGTTGTCTGATACTGAGAGGTGGTGAACCATCTGAGAGAAGGAGGCTTACGTGGTTGAATGGCCTCTTGTCACTTGGAGGCAGTTCTTAGATGGCAGTAGGATTCCATTTGAAGTGTGGACGAACCACAACAACCTGGAAGTGTTAAAGGTCCCGAGGAAGCTATCCCCTAAGCAGATCCAATGGGGTCAGTATTTTAAACACTTTAATTTCACTCTTCACTATTTGCTGGTGGGAATTTCTTAGCCAATGCCCTCTCTCACATGCTCCAGTACAGAACTACCAGAGAGGAAGTAGTTAACTCCATTATCCCACCCAGGCAACTCGCAGTGCCAGAGCTCATGAGGCAGCAGAGAACAGTCTTCCCACAGCCAGCTGCTTATACAGTGATGCAACTACTAAAAGATAAATGGTTCCAGAGACATGAAAATGACCCGTTGATGAAGGATGGGGAGTAAAATGTACATCCCAGCCAGCCAGAGAACTTTGGTCCTGCAGAGGAGCCACAATGGAAAATCTGCAGGGTATTTTGGGTTTGTGAAGGCCCTTCACCTGGTGAAGAGACAATTCTGGTGGCCAAAGATGAAAAAGGACATAGAAGCCTATGTGGCCTGCTGTCCTGTGGGTGCCTCCATGAAACACCTATCTAGGAAGCCTCCAAACTTGCTACAGTTAGCAGCCAACCCAGCTAGCCCATGGAAGGAAATATCCATGGACTTTATTGTAGAGCTGCCTGAGAGAGCAGTTAACACAGTAATTTGGACTGTCATCAACCTGTTCTCAAAGCAAGCACTTTGTGGCATGTTCGAAGACTCCTGTCAACCCTGAAGTTGGCCGAATTGTGACCATTTTCTTTTGTAGTTTTTCTCTAGAGAGTTTCTTCTTCTCATTGCTTCAGGGCTGACATAGACTGGAGTCAAGAGGCCAGGGATGGGGGTGTAGAGATAGCTGGGGTGCTGTAGCCAAAATAAATTGTTTCCCCTGGGAATCAAGGACGTTGGTACAGGTGTTCAAAAGGTGGTCTGAGGTCACCTAGCAACTGGACGATATGCTGATTGGACCATGTGATTGGTGACTCTGCCATTTCCAGCCTTCCCAAACTTCTGGGAGGCCCATTATTCACCCTCCTCAGGGTCCGGAGGCTTTCCTCAAGCCTCCAGGAGGGCGAAAATGGCCTCCCCCCTGCTCTGGATGTTCAGCCTTCCCGAACTTCCAGGAGGCCCATTTTTCTCCCTCACCGAGCCTCCTTGCATGCCCTGCACTTACCTGCATCCACAACAGGCCGTGTGGAGACTCCTGGGAGGGGCAGGGAGGGGTGGGAGGGGCCAGCCAGGAGTGAGATTTGGGGGTTCAGCAAATCCCACAGAATCTTTGCTAAGGGTCCGCCTGAACCCCCACGCACCCCCAGCAGCCCACCCCTGGATGTATTACTTAGAACCTTGACAATTTGTTCTGACTGGGCCCTAGCCAAGATATCTGTGCAGCACATCTACAGACTACACAGGGTCCCAAAGTGTATTATCTCAGGTAGGGGGTGCAGTTCACCACAAAATTGTGGCAGTAATTTTTAAAATTGATAGGGTCCTCCCAGGGACTTAGCTCCACCTACCATCCAAATACAAAAGGGCTGCTGAATATTATATAAATTATCAGCAGACTAATTGGGCCGAGCTCCTGCCTTTTGCAGAAGTGGCATATAACAACACAGTGCACAGCAGCACAGGTTTTACCCCTTTCAAAGTGGCCACAGGGACTGAGCTCATGCCCATGCCAGATCTCCCAAAGGAAGCTCCATCGTCAGTGTCATTAGTCGACCGAATGGGTATTCTAAAAGCCATGTGATCCGCCATGCGTGAAGCACTAAATAAAGTTAGGGAAAGCCAAAAAAAGGCAAGCAGATCAGAAAAGGCCCCCCCAAGAGAATTTAGAGTAGGGATAAAGTGTATTTGTCCACTAAACCTGAAACAGCCTTGTAAAAAGTTAGGCCTTTCCTAATCATCCGGATCATGAATCTGGTGACAGTGGAGCTGAAATTGTCAAGAAGCCTCAGGCAAATTCATCTGTTATTTCATTGCTGTCTTTTAAAACTCTTTTGGGGATCTGGCTTGAGGCCAGTCAAAGAACCATCTCCTCTGCCCATCCTAGTAAAGGGAAAGGAGCACTATGAGATCCAAAAGATCCTCAATTCCAGAGATCACAAGGGAAAATCACAGTACCTAGTACTGTGGAAAGGCTACCTATTAGCCAACATGGAGTGGATGGCTCCTCTCAAAATCAAAGTTTCATTTTTTTCCCACCTCAAGCACAAAGTCCAGAAGTGATCCCCACAATGGATGAATGGCTGCAAAAACTGATGGCGTTAGTAGAAATGGCTAAATTGACTGTTTTGATTAAATAAAAAAATACAAATACCTTTATTTCTACTTGGAAACCACTTCTAGAAGTTGTGCTTGAGGTGGAAAAAAATGAAACTTTGATTTTGAGTTTTATCGATTAGGGTTATAGAAATGGCTACTTTATATTATTCTATAAAAGTAAAAAGTTGAGGTTAGATTTTAATGTCTTATTTTACTGCACCAAAGGAGTTGGAAGTCAATGCCTTTTTTTTCTTTTTTCTTTTGCTTTCCTCCACTATCCACTTTCCTTTTCCCTTCCCTAAGTTCCCTACTATTTACTTTTGTATTCTCTTTGTATGCCATGTTATAAAATATAAAAATTGAATGTTTAAGAAGTTTCACACTAGGTATCTTTAATAGTTCCAATAAGGAATGTAGCAATAGTTAGGATGTAAGTAATAATGTGTATGCATGTTTATTGTTGTTTCAGGTCTACCCTTCTTCTGGGGGGTTGGTATGTTAAGACTGTTTTCTACTTCGCTGGCAGCTTGACAAAGAAAAGGGATGAATTGGAATGCAAGGGTAGGGAGAATGGCATCCAAGCATAGTGGGTTCCCATGAGTCATTGCTCTCCCCCTCAAGGACACACAGAGCAGATGTCACAGCATGGCTGGCTGGTTCTCATAACAAAATAAACAGAAGTGATTGGTGGATGTAATGGACTGTGGGTGGCCTGTGGGGAAAGGGGAATGAAATATGGTGTTTTTGCACAGGAAGCCAGAGCTGGTTTCATTTCTTCTGTGCCAATTCAGTAAAGTTTATACTCTTGGTAAAATAATGTCCCAGGTAAAAGGGGAGAATTTACTGTTTTTGGTTTTCTTTCAGCACCCAGCCAGCGTGGATCCTACATGTTAAATATTAAATTCAATAGCCAGATTCAGTATAGGAGGAAACCATGTTTAATTTTATAAAACATGGAACAAAAACACAAAAAAACTAATCTAAATATAAAAAAATCCCAGAGTGTTTTAAGTTGGAGAAGCTAAAATCATAATACAATCATATATACATTGCTTAAGCTAAATGACTATGTCTACCTAAACTTGGAAAAAGGATTTCAAGAAAAAAAAAACATACCTTGAAAAAACCATGAGCGCTATTCCTTTGTCCCAACCAAAATGTAGTGCCAACTGGTAAATCCATATATGGTTTTTCCACCACTCTCTCATATATTCTGATTTTAAAAAAGAAATTAGGAGTAAAATGATTTTTAGAAGAACTCCTGTTCTTTCAATTCACACAAGTTACTGGTACAAAATGTAACTTTTAACTTACTTATTGCAGTCTACATGCAAAATCAAATGTGATGCACTGATTGCTAAGGACAGCCTGTGCCATTTGTCATCTGCCAAAATGTAAGGAAATATTTCTGTGTGTGAACGATGGTTTCCTGAACAATAGTGCAATCTAATTTCATTTCTATGGCCACTGCTTTCTAGTTCCAAGTACCTGCATCAGAAATGGACCAGAAAGTTATGAAGCAATTTAACACCAAATAAATAGAAAACATATTTCTTTGCATACAACCTAAAAATGAACACTTATTCATAAAAAGTAAATGCTGCATAGTTAGATTTTCTCCTAAATTGTTTCAGTATGGGAAAGAATAAATCAAATTTAAAATTACATCAAAAATTAAACATATACAGGTAGTCTTTGACTTACAACCATCATTAAGCCCAACATTTCTGTTGTTAAATGAAACATTTGTTAAGTGAATTTTGCCCCATTTTATGACCTTTCTTGCCATCATTGTTAAGTGAATCACCGCAGTCAGTACGGTAGTAGCCTGGTTGTTAAGTGAAACTGACTTCCCCATTGACTTTGCTTGTCGGAAGGTCGCAAAAGGTGATCACATGACCCTGGGACACAGCAACAGTCATAAATATAAGCATCTGAATTTTGATCATATGATTATGAGGATGCTGCAAAGGTCGTAACTTTGAAAAACAGTCATAAATCACATTTTTCAGTGCTGTTGTAACTTTGAACAGTTACTAAAGAAATCTTTCTCAAATGTCCAAAGGTCTTCGTTAGTTTTCTACTTTTTCTGTGGGTAGACTTCTACAACTTTGGGGAATGATCACTCTTTCAAAATTAAAAGCCCTGTTTTAACTACTCTCACAGTCCTCAATAAATGTATTACAAATAAATCTCTGCTTCAAGAAAACTTGATATGCATAGATCACTGCCCAAGTTAGTGTCAATCATATATTTCAGATTTATTTTAGGTTTGTTCTAAGTTGGAAAAATTAGACTTCTTGGAGTTGAGCTCAACCAGGTGTTATCCTAGCCAAGCATATATTTTTTTGCCTTTACTTTATTCCAAAAATATTTTTTCAATGCTTAATCCTGCTTCTATTTTCCAAGGTCTCCCTTGTTAAGTATGAAGTAGGTTTGATCCTATTTTTTGTCAGTTTGAATATACCATGAATAAATATTAAGAAATGTATATTTTTCTGCATACCTGTGATCTAAATGATGAACAGAAAAAATAACACCTGAATTTAAGAGAGTTTGTTTGAGAGATACCAACATGGTAAATTCATGTTTATTTCTCAGTTTCTGGAAAAAAAGTTCAGCTTTCTCTGAAGATACTTTTACATTTCTTGCAGCTCCTGAAATAAAGCAAAAAAAAAATACAAATTATTCCAATTCATAAACAAATTAGGCACAGAACCTTCTACATAATTGTTCATTATGATAAAAAAAATTGATTAGTTAAATACAAAAAACTTTCAGACCTATTTCATTATGTATTTCAGTATGGAATCAAAGTATTCAATCTCATCACTGAAATGTTATTTTTTAAAATTATGTTTAAAACATTTATAGTTTTTTTACATATCAATATGTTGTTTTCAATTTTGAGCACAAAGATGATTCCATTTATTAGAATCATGTCTTTCAAGAAATTTTCACCAAGAAGGGAAAATTAAATTTTAATTCAGTTTTGGATCTTTAAACTGTTTGTTTTTGTAACAATACTGTATTAATTTTTAAATTACATTTAATTTCCTTAGTATTTTTGTTCACTAACTCCTTATTTTGATACATAATATCAGTATGAATAAATTATGGAGCAATTCAAATGTAACCATTTCAGTGTTATAAAATTATAAAGTATTACACACTTGTATTCTGTAAAATGTAAACCAAAATATAAAAATATAAACAGTTGGTTCACCAAAGTTGGCAAAGGACAAAGGAAAAATACTCAGGAAAACATGTATCTAACACAAAGGCTAAAACACTGCAGCTGTTTACAAAACACTATGGCATTTACTCTTTGCAAGAAACAGACAATAAAATTCACAATTCTAAGTATAATGTGCTCAGTGATAAAATTGGGATGTAGAAATGTATTTTTTTTACCATTGTGGAGTAACTTTAAAACAATGTTTTAATAATTCCAGTTATTACTCTGAGCACAAAGGAAGATCTCCAACTGCCTATGTATCCTTTTTATGTAATATGAGCCTAGGTGGCGCAGTGGTTAGAGTGTTGAACTGCAGGCCACTTCTGCTGATTCAATCTAGCGGTTCAA
>JANHFL010005939.1:55421-66301 GCA_032468155.1 Oxyrhabdium leporinum
GTGGGGCCAGCCAGAGGTGATATTTGCCAGTTCACCGAACTAATCAAAATTTGCCCCACAAGAACTCGGGAACTGGTGAGAACCAGCTAGATTTCACCACTGATGACAGCCACCATGGGTCAAGCCAGCTGGATAAATTCCTGCTTTAGGTTTTTGTCTATAAAAAGATATAGCTCCTCCGATTCCCTAGGGGTCAAGTACAATGAGCTCTACAACCTCCATTCTTCCAGGACTGTCTTGTGGGCTTGCAACAGTGGCTTGGCAGGATTTTTGGTAGGTCCCAGGTTGTTTTCTGGACCGGTCAGTTGGACTTGCACTGAGAGCCTGGTGCCCCTCCTTCCCACACTTTCAAGCCATTGAGTGTCACTGAGGGCTTCTTCTCCAGGAAGAACTTTTGCTACCCCTTCCCTGGGTGATGCTTGTTTCAGACAAGGTCAATCTATGCTTCCTCAGCCAGAACATACCAGCCATGAAGAGGGGGGGCACCCCTGGAGATGCAGATGTTTTAGACCTCATTAGTTAGCCTTTGAAACAGCTGATCAGGATGTCTTATGGCCGATCATTAAGCTGGCAGGCCAGGTCACAGAAGTCCTGGGTGTATTCGGCCACGCTCCTTCAGCCCTGGCTGATGGTTTTGATGTGATCCCTGGCTTTGCAGTCAGCAAGGGGGTCTTTGGAGTGCTGCCATGAGGTTCCTTAGCTCCAGGGCATCATCATTATGGAGGGTGACCATCTACCTCGTTGCAGCCCCTTCCAGGGCCATGGTGACACATCTCACCTTGCCACTCTCTGTAGCTATTTCATGAGCATACTCTTGCATGTAGGTGCAACCTGGACCAGGAAGAACTCCAGTTGCCGAGGATTTTCATCAAATTTCACACCCAGTGGTGGGGTCTTCTAGCTCCTTCTCCTCGCTGGTGCCAGTCCTGCAGGGGCCCTACACTGGGCTGCCCCTCCAGCTGCTGGGGCTACAGAGGCCGCTGTCGCTACAGATCCAGTTCCCCCATTGCCTGCTTCAGTGGATGCAATCGCCCCATCAGTTGCTGAGGGTGAACATGGCTGATTGTCTGGCTGGGAAGTAAGAGCAAGGACTTTGTGTGCCTTGAGGTTTTCAAAAGCCCCCTGCATAAAGCCCCCCCTGCTTCGTCCATCATCCAGTTGGCCTGCCCATGCTCTCCTCCCATTCTTTCCTCCTGCTCCTCCAGTTCTTCCAGTTTGAATATTTAAGATTATCCATTTTTAACCTGAAGATTTGAGTGCCTTCATATCCAAGCAAATGTCAAAGCTTACCATATGTGTCTTCTTATCATACCTTATCATAGCCATGAAACCCTTAGCCATACCAGCTTTTAATCCCTACAGGGACATTGTTTTCTAGGATTTTAGTACTGATCTGTCACTTTTCAAGAGCTTAGCTGCTATACTAGTTAACCTTTTAACAAAGGTGGATCATTTTGTTTTCTGTAACAGCCATCTCTGCAGTAGAGGTTGCTTTTTTACTCATCTGCTATATTTTTTGGTACTAAGTTGTTCCCAATCACCTTCTCAAATAGCATTCAACTCATGGCTTGTTTTGGAAATGTATTCCCTCTCCCAATATTTAGACGTTAAGTTCTATTTTTCTTGGACACATCAACCACAAGCTCATGGGGATACATAAAGGACCTATTCAATCCTGGAATAACACTTTCATTGTGAACTGGCCTGAACCATTGCCTATGGCTGAATTCTCACATGACAGCTTCATATTCTAAATGCACGCCACATTTTCAAGCAACTTATAGCTTTCTCAATACCAACTGCTTAATTCTTCACTCCAATGCCCCACATTCTCTACAGCAGGGGTGTCAAACTCAATTTCATTGAGGGCCGTATCAGGCTTGAGGTTGACCTTGGGAGGTGGGGTAGAGGGTGGCCAGTGGACATGGCTGGGGTAGGCATGGGCAGGGTGGCTGCGGCCAACTCAACATTGCTCATGGTGGCCCGGAGGGGGGAGGCTGGGGGGATCCATTGTCTCCAGCAGAGGAAGATGAGACCAAGGTAAGCGTCAAACCCTTATCCACCAGAGGAACCTTGTCATCTCTCTCAGACCATATGGAGAACCCCCAGATGGTGGCTCAGGCTGCCTGGAGCCCTGGGCAGTGGAGGGCAAGTGCTCAGCTCTGCCCAGCCTTCCCCAAGGGGCTTCCTGGCTGCACTTACCTCCTCCTTGAGGCTGCTGCTGCTGCCGCTGCTGTGCTCACTCTCCTTGGCTAAGTTGCTAATGGTGTGTGTAGGAGGGCAAAGTGTGTATGTCAGAGAGAGAGGCCCAGTCCTTCTCAATGCAAGGAGACTTGGCTTTGTAACCAAAGCAACCTCAGCGATAGAATGGGAGACCACCAGGAGAGTCAGGAAGAGGGGACAAGGGGATGATGAAAAGGCAGTAGGGCTGCTGATAGCCAAGTGCTAAGGCAGGACTTTCCTCACACCCTCCCTCCCTCTCATTATAATTTCCTTCTTCCTCCCTCCCTCCATTCCTTCCTTCTTTCCTCTCCTTCCTTCCCCTCTTTCCTTCTTTTTCCTTATCAAACTCAAGGCCCACAGGCTGAATGTGGCCCACAAGGTGGTTAGATCCGGCCCATAGGCTCTGGAAACAACAAAGGACCAGCCTGCAGTGCCTAGGCCTGGCCCAGGCCAACGGAGCGCTGATGTGCAACCTGGTGGCATCCAGGTTGGAGCACAGCCAGCCCTAATCCACCTCAGCCCTGCCCCCCCGGGTGTGTGCACCAGCTCAGCCCTGCCCCCCGGGTGTGTGCATAGGAGGTGGCGAATATGCATGGAACCCGGCATTCCTGGGTGAAAGGGAAGCACTCAAAATGCAGTCCTGAGAGATGCTGGGCCCATGCGCGTGCTTGCCGCCTCCTGTAAGCATGTCCACGGGGCAGATCTGAGGTGGCACTGCAGATCTAAGTCTGGCCCTGCTCTGGCCGAGATGGATGTCACCAGGTTGCACATCAGTACCTGGGCCAGCCCACGTGCCGCAGACCAGTCCTTTGCTGTTTCCAGGGCAACCCCGCAGGCCAGATCTAACCACCTCATGGGCCAGACCCGGCCCACGGGCCTTGAGTTTGACACCTCTGCTCTACTGCATACTAGCTCCTCAAGGAACATATTAACCCTGCCAAAGCTTCCTATAAATATATTGCTGACTAATCTACTGAGGATTGCACATTGCTCACTAGTCACTACTTTTCATGTGTCCCTGGAACCAGCAAAAAATCTACGATGCCAAATTTAGTGGTCCTTTCAATATCTCAGTTTAGATTAATCCAGTTACTTTTTTAATTTGCAAAATCCAACTATAATAAAAGTACATCCGCTTCCCAGTATTCTGTTTTGGTCCTTGATTATCTTTCATGTTCCTTATATTCCAATCTCAGTTGAGTGAGGAATTCAAAATGGAATATATTTTGGGCTCTCAATGAAAAGGAGCAAATTGGAATATATGATTTGGCAGAAATGCATATAGAATCTGGAAAGCAACAGAAAATGTCCATGTCCTCCTATAACACTTGTTAGCAATTCAAACCCTGAAGAAAAAGGCACTTGGTCTGGTAGATGATATGTTAACTCCAACCAGAAAGCTTCTGTAGGACAAAGTTATGAATGGGGACAGGAGGGTGGGAGAATAACAAGTGAATACATTTCTGAAATGAATATTCTTTCCTTGCCTGCCTCTGATCTCCAAATTATAATAAGCAGTTTCCTGACTCCCATCCAGCTTCATCAGATCCTTGATAGATGAGTTTGATCTGGGAACTGCATCTGATCAAATAATTGTATTATCAGAAACTACCCACTTGTAGTTATCTCTCTGGAAATATAAAGATTGATTTCCCTCTTCATATGAAAAATGAAATTTTAGGATGGGAGAAGGGAAGAGATAGTCCCTTTCATCCAAGTTCCCCAGAGGGGGGGAGAAGGAAGGAGAGCTGTTCAACCTTGACAGATGCAGAGAATCTGCATAAAAATTACAGATCCTTGCTGAGTTGGCTATGTGGAAAAGAGGGAGGAAAGAAATACCAACCTTCCTTAGTTAAAGTGGATGGGAAGAATTGCTCTTGAAGTGGGAGATGATGTGAGAGCTCACAGGGTCAAAAATAAACAGTCTGATACCAGACCTGTTTGTTACTAAAGACAGATGCCACATTATATAGGCAGGAGAAAAATGAAAGAATATAAGTCTTTATTTCACTATAAATGAAGCTTACATTTGATACAAAGTCACTGAGATTCATTTAAAATAGCTTTATTACTTTTGTACAATTTATTTGAAACTTCGCATAAATAAACTTTATTTATACCTTTTATCTGAAAATTTGCTGCCTTGGAATCTATTCTTCAAAAGGTTTGTTTGTTTGTTTACTTGTTTGTTTACTTGATTGTGCTGCCTTGCCAACCAAGGGAAGCCTGACAGATTTCCCAGTGACAAAAGAAGTAGTTACTTCCCTCCCTCCTTCCCTCCCTCTCCCCTCCCCCACATACACACACTGAGATATAGAAATAAACACAAGAATGAAATAATGAATAGCAAAAATAATCCCAAAAGAGGCAATGAAACCAGAAATACTATTTATATGGCCAGGTCTACACAGCCGATCAACACAGAGTTAATGGGTTTCATGAAATTACATCATAAGGAAACGTCTGATTACTCCAGGACAGCGGTGTCAAACTTGATTTCATTGAGGCCGCATCAGGGTTGTGTTTGACCCCCGAGGGGGGGGCATAGCCAAGGGGGGGGTCAGCTTGATGTCACTCATATTGGGGGTACCTATGGAGGCCCGAGCACTTTGCCATCAAAAACGGGCTCCTGAGCTCTGTTTTCAACTGCCACGGCCTCCTGCAACCCTCTGCCAGGGAAAACGGAGCTGTGTTTTCCCTGGCAAAGAGTTGCAGGAGGCTGTGGCAGTAGAAAACGGAGCTCAGGAGCCCGTTTTCACTGGCAGAAGCACCACGGGCTGGTCCTTCGCTGTTTCCAGGGCAGCCCCACAGGTTAGATCTAAGCACCCCATGGGCCCAATCCAGCCTCCAGGCTTTGAGTTTGACACCCCTGCTCCAGGAATAGCAGGACAAAGCAGATTTGCATGGCAAAACAATTTTATATGGCCCCAATGTTATGACTTTACATTTTCCCAATTCCTTTCACCAGTCTTAATTTGTTCTGTATAACATACAGTACAGTTCAGCAATGAAAAACCAGACAACAATCTTGAGTAGTTAGAAGTAATCCCATTCCTGTTTTGTCTTTCATTCTAGATTTCTCTCTTTTGTGGTGGGGTAGGACAATAGAGAAAGAGACATTTCCTTAATATCAGGCAATTTTTATGTGGCATTTCATTATTGTCACATGAAGCAATCACTTTTCTCTCTGTTATGAAGCAATAAGATCTCCAGGCATCTACACAGATTTTAGAATTTATTTACAATTAGCTATAAAGCACTAATATATGTTAAGAAAAATGCCTAGCTTAGGTAAGGAATATTCTTGAATGTCCACAGATCTCTATTTGCCAGAGGACACCAAAATACATTTTCATCATTTGAGCAAGAAATTACACAGATTTTCAGAACTCTGATAATCAGAAGATGTCTGCAATAAGAATCAGAATAAGGTAGGGCAGATGCCTCTCTACATTCACTTATTTTTCATCCAAGATGAAAAATTTATATCACTTCCTATGATCACCACAGATTAGTGGTATGTAGGAATAGATAGGAAGTAAAAATGAATGCTTCTACTGAGTGACTTGATTTGGAGGAGAATAAAAAGGGAAAGTAGAAGCAAAACAAAAACAAATGTTAAAACGTTTAAAATGTAAAAAAAAAATATCAGTTAATTTTGTTTTAAAGAAAAGACAAAAACAAATCTATCCCTTACAACAACGAGCACCGTTCTGAAGTGTTTGTGTTATTAGTCCCAAAGCTGACTTTTGAGATTTTCATTCTGTTGAATGGCAGTTATTGTAGATCTTGGGACAATGAGGTTTCCTCTATATAAAAATAGCATGTATCAATCTTTCTATTTAAATGTCCAGAATATTCTCTGATAATGGTTATAGTGACACACTCTGGTTGATCTCTAGAAGAACAGTGTCTACAGAACCTCCAGTGATATGTGGGCAGCTATGGACTTACCTTTCCCAACCGAGTGACCTCTAAAAATTTCTGGAATAGTTCATTATCAAAATCTGAAATTGGTTGGGTTTTTGGATTCTACCCCAATCTGAAAAAGGCTGTAATTTTTATTGACAAGTGAAAACACTTGTTTTACATTTGTTTTATAAAGTTACACTTGTCTTACATTTGACACCAGGGAAGAAATTAAAAAAAAACTTTTCTCATTACTGGAATACCTAACAATATATTGTTACTAGTCCACTCTCTAAACTATTTGACTACATTAAAATAATAATTATCAACATTAAAGAAATTATGTATTAACATTTTTTTAAAAAATGCAATAAGCTCTACAGCTTAGTTTCACTACGCATTAATTTATGTAATTTGGCCAAAATAAATCCGAATGGAAACAACAAATGAACTTTCAACAGAAAAGATTTTATCTTTATTAAATCATTCATTAAGTATCAATCTCATGGAAGGTGTTGCTGTTTGCAAACTAAGGAGTAAAAGAACTATAAGGAAAAAAGTAGCTTAATTGAAGACTATTGTTGTATATAGAAATAATGGGGTTTCTTCTATTTGGTTCATTTGGGGAGTTTTAATCAAAGGAAAAGTCAAATATTTTTGAGTGACTGTCATTATTTATGCAACATTTGCAATGCCAGATATAGAGTGTGATGCACTTATTGCCAGCATTTTCTTCTAAGCAACAACCAAACCAAAAGCTTAGTCTGTCCTAGCAAATAAACCAATTTCAGCCTGTCTAAATTAATCTGTATTTATTATGCAAGGCTTTCTATGGCTAGCAGAATAAGCCATCTGCCACCATATTTCCTGCTGACCCTTAATGAAAGGTTTATCAGTCAAAGAAGAGCTAGAAAAGGGAAGGGAGGGGAGTAGGAAATAGGCGATGCTTTAAAAGCACTGGGAGAATCCTTGCTGAACAAATCTTGCCTGGTAAGCCCAATGGAAAGCCTGCCTTCAAAATTAATGCAAAAAAGTTCAATCAAATGCCTGAGTCTGCAAGCTCTGGAATTGTTTAGATGGACTCGGCCGACCCTTCCCGGAGAATCAGCCCTCGGCCACCGCTGCAACCCAGAAAGGTTGGGCGTCCTTACCTTGGAAGAAGAAGGCTTTGCTGCCGTTGTGCAGTCCCTGAACTTGCCGCACTCCAGCCACAGAGTCCCCCAGCTGCAATTCGCTCAGCACATCAATCTGCACCGAAGGGTCCACGCCAATGCTGAAAACTAAATCCAGAAAAATAAAAGATTACCACGGAATGGGGGCCACTTTTCTCCCTCCGCTGTTTTCTTCCTCCGACCCCGGTTTTCTCCTCTCTAACGAACCGAGATCCTCTTGGATCAGCCGCATCTGCCAGTCAGGCTGCGAGACCTAGTTTCGTGCGGTCGATTGGCAAAGTTCTGGGGGGCCGGGTGTTGTCCCCCAACTCTCCCCCCGACCCCTTCGCTGGCGGAGACAGACTCCGATTCTCCCCATGAGAAACAAAGAGCCGGCCGAATCAGAGGCACCGCGCGGGGGTTGGGGAAGAAGGGGAATTGGTGTGGAACCCTCGGCTCCTTGCCCTTACCTGAGCTCAGGGAGAAGAGCAGGCACAAAGTGCTCGCGAATACCGGCGGGGACTCCATAGGACTGGAGAGGGAGCGGCGGATCAGTCCATAGTCATCCTCCGGAAGCGGATCGCGGCGAAAAAAGCAATGCTCGAAGCCTCCCGAGCTTTCTCTCGCGGAGGCTCTTTTCCCTCAGGAGAAACTGAGGCTCCTGCAGGCGAAGGTTAAAGAGATCGAAACCAGCCCCAAAGCTCGCAGCATGCTCCCGGGCGTGTCAAGCCGAGAGCAGCAGCCGCCCAGCGCCGCAAAGCCCGAAGACGCCCCTGTCCCTAAAACACTGGGAATCAGTGGGAAAAAAGAGCCGGAGAGCGCGTCGCGCGTGGGGCAGTGTCGGGAGCTCCCGGTGGGAAGCGAGGCGAGTAGCGCGGGGAAGAGGAACCTAAGGCGCTCCTAGCTCTTCTCTCCCACCGGGCTTCCTCGTCAAGCCCCGCGGCCGTTACCAATAGCAGCAGAAGGAGCCGCCGCAGCTGTTGCCGTCGCCGCTCTGACCAACGGCGCCGGCGAGGCTTCAGGCTCCTCCTCGCAACATCAAAAGGGGCCGAGGCGGCGACAGGTTGGAAGAGGAGGAGGCGGGCTGGGGCCGGTGATGACAGGCGGGTGGGCGGCGAAAGAGAGGCGCCCTACGACACCTTCCGCGCCCCTCGATGCGCGCTTCGTTCTCTTCCGCAGGTGGGAAAGTGCCGAGAACCGGGAAATCCTTCTCCTGTTGGGCTTCTTCTCGGGCTTCGTTCCCGGGTACGCTTTTCTGTCAAAGAGACGCAAAGCCATCCACCATCCGCCTTCGTCCCCTTTCGGTTCTCGCACAGCGCGCAACCCTCTATTGATCTAAAGCTGGAAATTCCTACAGTGAGACTTGAACCGTCTCCAGTAGTTGGTGAGCAGCACATCTTCATCACCTTTTACCCTGTAAGAGTCTCGGTGCGCATCTCCATTCATTCAGTTTACGGTGACTAAAGAAGCACATTCGGGCAGGTACCAGAATTCTCGTGTGACCTGGAAACTGGAGAAATGATAAGATTTTTTTTGGGGGGGGGACTCAGAAGAAACTGCTTGTACTCCCCGGATAACTAAAGTCTATCTTAGCTCAGGTTTATACTCTCCATTTGTTGAGTTACACATGAAGATAATAAAAGTTCTAGTCCAACTTTTATAGATGGCATGGGGTTGGAGATAACTAATCCACAGTAACTGGCAAAGGTTCCTCCAGTTTGGGGCAATTCTACCAGGACTCGGACCTGAGACCTTCTGCATGTGGTTTATCTCTGAATTATGGCAATTCCTAGTACTTGTTACTCAGGCTTCTGCCCTCTAGCTGAGCTCTGCAGCAAAAATCAGTGGGTCTCACTTCAGTGTTCTGTCTGCTTAAATATCCACTCCTAACCAAGTTAATGTCTAAGGATGAAACACAACCCATTGCACTCAAGTACATAAAGGTGAGGTTGCCTCAAATTTGGCAACCCATATTTAGGTACTATGTTAAACTGAATTTTTCAGGCTGTTTTTCTAACAACTCATATGGACAACAACTAAGTTAAAAATGTCTGAACTAAATACAGTAAATACTGTATGCAGTTAAAAAAACCTGTATAGGAGCAAGGCTAGCTACCAATTAGCAAGTAAAGTAATTTAAATCAGTTTGGGAAGGAAGTACTTGAAGCTCCCAGATTCAGACAAATAGGACAAATAAGCAACAAAAGCCATGCTCCATATCCCTAATTCTGAAATGCAGTGAAAAAAAGCAGACCTGCAACATTTACCTGTTGGAAGTTAAAACCCACCCCTCTCCTAGAAAAATGAAATATTTTAGAATATACTAAAAGGGCAGAATATTTCCCCTAAAAGAGAAGTAGAAACTCAGAGGCAGAAACTCAGCCCCCCCACACCTTTTTTAATGGGCCATTAAGGCCTGAGCCAGTCTATTCTACATAACAAAGATGTACATCAGGCAGAGCCATTTAATTGCCCTTCATTGCATCACCCAGCAAGATTCAACCAAACTCAGCGCACAGACAATCTAAAAAGCTAGCTATGGCCTCTGACAGCAACCAATCAGGATACTCTTCCTGTGCTCCAGGAAGTTCAAAGCCAGAGAGGGTATAAAACCAAGGGACTGTGTGTGTGTGTGTGTGTGTATATACACACACACAATCTATAATAAAAATCTAATAAAATTAAAAATCTTGATATCAATGTTTTTAAGTTACAGAGTTTTTTAGGCTGTTCTTTTGTATGGTTTATTATTATTGTATGCTGTTACATTGTGAGATGGACAACTGTATAAATATGATGAACATAATTTATACAAATATATAAATAAAAATATGATGAATGATTTTTTTTCTTTTTAATTTTTATGCTCTGTCGTTCCTTAATTTGGGGCAAAGTAAACCAGCTCTCTAAAAAATTACAAATTTTATCATCTTGAAGTGGCTTTAAAAGTGCTTTTATTCCACGATATCCTCCAAGCATCATATAACAAGAAAACGGAAGTAGATGGAAAGGATGTAATTGTTCTTAAGGAAATTCCCTCCAAAATGCTGAGGGAGAGGAGAGACTTTGATTTTTTGGTTAATGAGCTGAGGAAGAGACAGATTCAATATAGATGGGATGTTCCAACTGGGATAATATTATATTACAATGGTGAGAGGCATCGATTAAATTCAACTTTGAAGGCACAGGATTTCTTTACTAACGTATTGAAGGCGGGATCATCACCATCATCTGAAAAGGGGGAGAAAAAACAAGATTCATGCCAACAGCATGATAAGAAGCAAGTATTATCCTACGCTGAAGCCGCTTTGGGAGGAGCTGAAAAAGAGGTGGAGCGTCCTCAGTTGGAATCACAAATAGAGGTTCCAAAGGAGAAACGGGTGACGAGAGCAACTTATAAATTACAAGGGAAAAGGGGGGAGCAACAGATGCCTGTCCTGGACGAGGCTCAAAAAGCAGAAGCAGTGGGGGGGGCAAGGCCCAAGAGCAAGTCTGTACAAGAGCTTGGGGATTTGTCTTTAAAGCTTCAGAAGCCTACAGATGGCAACTAAATTTCTATCTTGGAATGTCAACGGTTTAAATTCACCACAAAAAAGA
>JANHFL010005940.1:21446-35490 GCA_032468155.1 Oxyrhabdium leporinum
CCCATTTTTTTCCCCCCCCCCCCCCCGAAAAAAAAATATTCAAGGCAATACGCGTAACACACCTCCAACTTTATCCCCTCAAGAACCATTTGGAGTAATTTAAGGCTGAGAAACAAATTTGACTCAAAGCCACTTAGTGTATTTCCATGACTGAGAAAAGACTGAAATCTGAGTTTTTCCTGTCAGAAGATTAGACATTACAGTAGCTCTTGCCATCTTGGTGAAAGTCTGAATTAATCTCGTATTAAGAATGAGTTAACCGTATTTTTTTTCCCTTATGGCCTAACTCCAAGGACTAATATAAGAAAATATAATCAAGACCTCCACCAAAATGAGTAAAGATTAGGAGCTACGTTACAGACTGCCCAGATCTTCCAATGAGTTACTCCAAAGATTTCACCAAGAATTTGAAAATACTTAAAAACAGATTGCTCATATGGAAAGTGTAACTAGATATATTTAAAAAAAAACAAAGGCTCCTTTGCCTTTAGAGGATTTCAGAAACACAACCAGTCATTTTGCTTGGAAACTATATGGAAATGGTTTGCCAATTTTCTGGAAAGGTTCTTAAGTTCTAATTTATTTTCACTCCTGGAATTTTAAGGTGGTCTCGGTCTCGGTCTCTCTCTCTCTTGGTCTCTCTCTTGGTCTCTCTCTTGGTCTCTCTCTCTCTCTCTCTCTCTCTCTCTCTCTCTCTCTGTCTCTCGGTCTCTCTCTCAGTCTCTCTGTCTGTCTCTCTCTCTCTCTCTCTCTCTCTCTCTCGATCTCTGTCTCTGTCTGTCTGTCTCTGTCTCTCTCTGTCTCTCTCTGTCTCTGTCTGTCTGTCTCTCTCTGTCTCTGTCTCTCTGTCTGTCTCTCTCTCTGCCTCTCTCTCTCTCTCTGTCTCTGTCTGTCTCTGTCTCTCTTGTCTCTCTCTGTTTCAATATCCCAGGACCTAAACCACCCAGAGTCACATAGGTGAGACGGGTAGTGTAGCAACTAAATCAATCAATCCTCCCGTTTTTGCCTATCAATGGATTTTAAAAATCCGAAGAGAGCTCATGGGGAAAGCGTGCTGCCTAGAGCCAAATTCATTCCCACGCCTCTTCACGGCTTCAAAGGCAACCTTTACATTCGATGCTTACCTCTGCCGAGGAACGATGAAAAGGGCCCGGACTAATTTCCTTCGGTTAGCTTTGGTGTTCATATTCATGCAAAAATCCATGGCTGCCTGTGGGAGAAAAGAGTGGGTTTGAAATCTGAATCGAAAGCAAACTAATCATAAACCCGGTTCCTGACATGCAAGTGTGGCTATCGTATCCCAATTGTGTGTTGGAGAAGAGCAGGTTCTTCCCATCAGAAAGTGATTTCGGGCTCACCTACAGAAAAAAACATTTTTCCCCCCAGCTGTTAACAATCCAAACCAATTTTAGACGCCTTTTGCTTTGCATTCCTAGAGCAGAAAACCCATTTAAATTCATTGTCGGGACTGCTTTTAGCAAGCTGCCCTGTTTCCTGCCTTTGGAGTGAGAATGCGATGCAGGAAGTCCTCGACTTGCAAACATTCGTTTAGTGACCGTTCAAAGTCACAACGGCGCTGAAACAAGTGCCGTATTTCACACTGACGGCCCCTTCCGGACTCCACATGGTCACAGGGTCAAAATTCGGAACCTGGGCCACCGACTCGTATTTATGACGGTGTGTGTGTGTCGTCTCGGGGTCACGTGATCCCCTTTGGCGACCCTCTGACAAGCAAAGTCGAGGGGGAAGCCAGATTCACTTAACAACCGTGCTACTAACAACTGCAGCGATTCACTTAACGACGGTGGCAAGGCAAGTCATGAAATGGGACAACGCTCATTTAACACACGTCTCAGCAAACAGGCACCCTGGGCTGAATTGTGGCCGTACGTCGAGGACTATCAACATCAAGAAAATTGTATTCTATAGCAATAGCCATTAGAAATATCAATCAGATGGGGATTTTACCTTGTCTATGAGGTCTCTATTTACACAATTTGGGAGCTGCTGAAGAAAAGCATCTACTATAAGTTTTAGGTGTGATCCGGTGCTCGTTTCTTCATCTTCTTGTTCTAAATCAAGCATTTTTAAAAAAAAGAGAGAGATAAGCCGAAAACAGACAAAAAGTAAAATCTTAACATTTTAAAAATACGTTCAACAAGAATTACGTAATCCCCGTAAGCACTGAATCATAGTTTTTTTATTCAGCTGGGGGGGAAAACACCAGTCAATACCTAATACAGCCTTAAAAGCAAGCGGAGAAAAACCAAAACAGAGAAACAAGATATGACATTAGTAAAAGAGAATGGAGAATTAACGCAATGACCCCTAAGAAGAGACACGGGGCAAAACACACATGTAAACGTAAGTTGAAAGGAACTGAATAGATGAAACCCTGGATTGGATTTTTTTCCTCCTCCTCTCGTAGAAGAAATCAAGGATAGAGTATAAATATTTTAGGAATCCATTTCCATCTAGAAACTAAAATGGACTTGCAGATTCCTTATCAAATCCCCAGCTTAATGTTTTTATCCATTCATCAGTTGATGTTGCCCCCAAGGAGAATATTCTCACATTTCATCAAACTCCTTATATGGAGCGTGTCACCTCCAGGATTCTTTGCAAGGGAATTCAGGCTAAGAAGCGTAAAGCACTTTGCACTTTACAAGAGCTACATCAAATAAACAATATTATTATTCTTTCCCTTAAAGCTGGCTTCACCGTGGATATTTCCCTCAGATTTTCTCCCTTTTTCCTTGTGTATATTTTTGTCTATTCTGCATATGATTTCTCCTACTAAAACTTTGAATTTGAAATGGGATTGGCATACTCCCAACCACATAAAGGAAGCGGTGACGCAGCGGGCTTCACGACGGCCGGAAATGATCTGCACTCCGGCGGTTCGAGCCCGGCTCCGTGAGACAGGTTGAGCTCCTGCCATTCGCTCCACAGCACGCAATACTGCGAGTACATAAATGGGCACCGCTGGGGCGGGACCTAGCTGCATTTGCGACCTTCTGAAAAGCAAAGTCAATGGGGAAGCCACATTCATTTAATAGCCTGACTAATTTAACAATTTAGCAGTGATTCACTTAACAACCGAGGCAAGAAAGGTCATAAAAGGGTGGCTTCATAAATGTCTCACTTGGCAACAGAAATTTGGGGCTCAATTGTGGGCGCAAGTCGAGGGCTACCTGTACAGTCTAGATTGACTAAACTGTGGTGAAGCTATTTTCATAACTCAAGAGAGAGCCACTGGATTGAAGTGACTGAAGAGATGAACTCAAATTAAACAACTGTAATTAAAAGGCAAGTTAAATACAGTTAGTATCACTTGTTTTCACTGTCTTCTGATGAACTCTGAGAAATTTACTGGATGAGCAACTGTTCCTGAAACTGAAGAACACTTTTTCTACACTTTGGCTAATGTGCTAGTAGTGTGTCTTCTAATTTAGTTACGATGCCAGCTCAGAAAAACACATTCATAAATGTACTTAAAAGTTCTTCTCAACCAGGAAACCTAAAAAGTTAAGCTCACCACTGAACTGAAATTCATCAAAACCAAAGAAACTGAATTATTTTTCTCTATTACCTATTAAGGAAACTAGCGCAAAGAATATATCCATCTTAAATTATTTATCTTTTGAGTTCCTAGAAAAGCTCTACTGGGTATATTCCTGCAACTGTTCGGGTTACAGATAGTGTGATCTCTTCCTGGAATTTTCTGTCTAGTCCCTGCCCCTTATAAGCTTATCTACTTCAAAGTACTTTCTTCCTCTTAGTACCACCTCAAAACTCACTTCTTGCAGCTTGCTTTCCGTCACTATTTTCAGCTCCGGTGCTATCTGCTCCCTGTTTCTTGCCTAATTGTGTTAAAAATAGAAAAATATTTTTTTTACACATTGCACTGAACCAAACTTTTATTATGAACAGCTTAATAGTTAATTGCTTCTTCGGCGTTTGGTACACTTTAACTCTCCAAGACTGTCTTACTTATTATTCCAAAAAAATGTACTGTGTCTATTTTAAATGCTATTTGGGGGGCATGAGGAATGTTTATATTGGATGCCTGTCAACCCTGAAGCTGGCCTGACTGAGACCATTTTGAGGCTTCAGTGCTGACATACTGGAGACGAGGGATAGGGAGGGGGGGGGGAATAGAGATAGTTGGGGGTGTTGTAGCCAAAACAAAATACTTTCTCTTGGGAATCAAGGTCATTCCTGCAGGTGCTCGGGAGGAGGGGACTGGAGTCGCCTAGCAACTGGACAGCATCCTGATTGGACCATGTGACTGGTTGTTCTGAGAAAGTGGAAAACTTTTAATTTTAATTAGGTGAAAACTGCAGGAATATTCAGTGTCAGTTTTCACCAGCCTGTGCCAATACGACATATCCAATAAACTTCCTCTTTGAGGAAATTGCCTGCCTCAGAGTTTTGTTTGCTATGGGTATGGCTATGTTATTTGGAACCCTGACATTAGACCAACTCTGGATTAATTGTATGTATATTGGATGCCATTATAAACTAGGTAAAAGAAAAAGCATAGCCATAAAATAAATCTTATGTGAGAAAGGAATAGAATAATGGAAGGGACCTTGGAGGTCTTCTAGTCCAACCCCCTGTTCAGGCAGGAGACCTTATACCATTTCAGACAGGTGGCTGTCCAGTCTCTTCTTGAAAACCTCCAGTGATGAAGCACCCACAACTTTTGGAGGCAAATCATTCCACTGATTAATTGTTCTCACTGTCAAATCAAAATAATTGATCTCATCATGGACAAGGGGAACGTCTACACTTATTGTTCAACTTAAAACCTGTCTACCAAAGCAAAGGAAATTCACTAAGCAAAAACGGACACGACAATACTTCTCCTGTTCATATAAATGACTCCTCTTTCTCACAAGCACATGTCCCATTATGGCGCCTTTAACCACACAAAGTGCTTTACAAGCCAAATCATTCACCCTAACAACCCTGTGAGGTAGGCGACAATCCATTTCGTGTTTCTTTTTTAAAGAATGGGACTGAAGCCAGATTAGAGAGCGAGTCCACATTTACAAATCCTCCAACGAGGCTGATCGAGGGCTGACCTTTGTCTTGGTTAAAAAGGTTAATGGAGATTCGATGGAATAGGGAGCTCTGCCTAAAATGTCACATTTGCTTTCTCCAACATGCAAGTGTTAGATATGATGGGTACAGACTTTGGAAATCTGGTACTAAATCTATTGGCTGTGAGCAAGCAGTTATCAGGAAAATGGGATGTTGTTTGTTCGCTCTTATTGTTTCAATTCAAGCAAACAAATAATAATTGATTTCCCTATTGCCTGAAATTGGTTGGAAACAATTATTGGCCATCATTAACGGGAAAAATGATTTATTGTTCTATGATACAAGTATTAAACAGGTCTCCACTACCACACAAAGCAGAAGAGATTTCGTTATTATCTAACTCTTGTTCAGAGGGTTTTGAATTATTCCCACACACAGTAGAATTCTTAACAGAATAACAAGACTTGGGAGGGACCTTGGAGGACTTCTAGTCCAACCCCCTGCTCAGGCAGGAAGCACTATACCGTTTCAGACAGATGGCCGTCCAGCCTCTTCTTAAAAGCCTTCAATGTTGGAGCAAGCTGTTTCACTGCTCAATCGTTCTCACTGTTAGGAAATTTCTCCTTAGTTCTACGTTGCTTCCAAGGTTAAGTTGCTGTATTACTAACTATACATTTTAGGAGTTAAGAGACGAGACTACTATTGATACAAAAATTCCCCCAAATGAGCTGCGTTGTGGCAACACATCCACAAGGCTTGCTAAAAGGTTGTGCCTACGGTTTAGATCCCTTTGTACAAATTAGTAAGAATAACATACTTTTTCCACATCATTTTTACCTTGTTCGTCAAGAAGTTTTTTTGTGAGGTCTTCTGCTTCCTCCCCACAATCTAGATCAAGGGTCTCATCATTAATATCCAAGTTTTCTAGATCCAGTTCTAGGTCTTCAGTGCCAGATATATCTTTATTTTCCTTAGTTTCTTTCAGCTCTGTTTCAAAAAGAATTGGATGCACATATTACATTGTCCTTCAAAAAACATATACTGTTCTCTTTTATTCTTCCGATGAAAAATAATATAGACGAAATAATAAAACCATTTATCTGGTCTCTAATACTTAGACATTTTCATTTTTTTTTTTAAAAAGAAGAAGTCTGAAGCACTCTTTTCCTATTCTTGCCAGATAATAAAAAGCTATTGCTTTTTAACCTTAAAAATAAAAACACTGGCAATGATCGCATTTACGCATAGCATTAAAGCTACACTGTAGTTTGTTGAAATCCATTCAAAATTATCCCTATTTAGATATATGCCCCAAGCCTATTTATGGAATCTGGCGTGTTTACGGTGTTTTTTATCTTGTATATTTTTAGTTATCTTTGATTTATTTCCGCGTATCATTCAACCGGGCAGCCAAGAAACAAAGTGGGAGGAAAAATGGTTAGGAAAATCACCCCCTTTACTCTGGCTCAAAATATTCCCAGTTTTGCAAAGAAATCGTGCAGCGCTTTTCAAAACTTACGTCTACAATAATTTGCATGGTTGCAAGCGGGTGCCATGACTTGCAAGAGCTATTACAATTTAGCAAGGAGCAGAAAACAAACCATGGTTTCTTAATTGAATGCAAGCCTGTATGAATGTATCTATGGCCTCTTATTGTGCACTGAGCCCCTGATAACGTGTTCTATGATTCATCCCTGTTGAATAATATAGCCACGGTTAATAAAGTTAGCAAAGATGCACATCCTCCTAAACAAAGCATAGCCAACCTAAGCCTAATCACAGCTCAGAATAAAAACCCACCCCCTTCTCCGGGACATAACCTCAGAAGTAAAACCAAATACTATACCTCTAGATTCGTCTTTCCCAGAATCTTTGGTCTGAGAACATTTTTCATTGTCTTTAAACAAGATGGCTGGCACAAACGCTTTTAAATCAATAAGGTTCTCGTAGAAATTCCTGGCATCTTCGTCTTCCCAGATTCCCCCCTCTAAATCATATTCTCCAGGTTTGCCAGGGGTAAAAATATCAATTCCGGGACCGTGTTCTGCAATTTAAGACATACAAAAGCATCAAATATTTCAATGAAGTCAGAATTTCAGCTGTGAGCTCGCCT
This sequence comes from Oxyrhabdium leporinum, assembly GCA_032468155.1. Lineage (NCBI taxonomy): Eukaryota > Metazoa > Chordata > Lepidosauria > Squamata > Cyclocoridae > Oxyrhabdium > Oxyrhabdium leporinum. Next base: position 28,609 of record JANHFL010005940.1, read on the forward strand.
CCCCCATATTCCTACTCCAATCATCATCCTCTTCCTTTAACGACCCATAATCCCTCGCGGGGTGGAGTCTGGGCAACCGAAGCTTGCCCAGTATTTACTGGCCGGAGCTAGCAGTGTTTACTGGCCGGATGCCCTTCCTGTCGCCAATGCAGAGTTTTGTTCAGCAGATACAATCTCAGTGTGCCCAGAGAGAGAAACATCTGCCTCTACCCAGGATCGAACTCACAGCCTCCTGAGGGTGAGGTGAGACCTCTACCTCTAGGCCAACCGCGCCACTCCCATATTCTTACTTCGGTGCTAAAAGATATAAACTGGGAACAAAATCAGTGGGGACATTAAGAATCAGCAGAGAGTAAGTCGAATTTTACACCTGCATCACTTACATACCTTCCGGCACTGGTTTGTCTTGAGGAAGATCTGGCATGTTTTCATCCAGGAGATCTGCTAAAGATTGAGAATTTGCCAACAGCTTCTGATAAGACATAGCAAATTCTTCATATTGTTTATGCCGGTCTTCACTCAATTCCCCTTTAGAGTGTAGAATACGCCTAAAAAGCCATGCAGAGTCCGGAAAAAAAGCAAAATGAAAAGACTTTGACAACATTTCATCCCAAAGTGAACCGTAAGCAAGCTATCAAAAGTAGAATTTTTAACGCCTTTAACAAGGGGGAGGGGGGGAAACCTGGAGGGAATTGCATGAAAATATTGACCAATAAATATTTAATTATAAAATACTGAACACGTACCAAACATATCTTCACACTTTATAGAACAGATATATGGCTATAGGCCCTATTCCATTTCTTACATCCTAAACAAACGGCAGGCAGTCCTCGACGTACGACCACAATTGAGCCCAAATTTTCTGTGGCTAAGTGAGAAATTTCTTAAATGAGTTGTGCCCCGTTTTACGACCTTTCTCGACACAGCCGTTAAGTCAATCACTGCAGGCAATAAGTTAGTCACACGGTTGTTAAGTGAATCAGGCTTCCCCATTGATTTTGCTCATCAGAAGATCGCAAAAGGGGATCAGGTGACCCCGGGACACTGCAGCCATCGTAAATATGCATCAGTTCTCAAGCATCTGAATGTAAATCACATGACCATGGGGATGGGGCAACGGTCGTGTGAAAAATGCTCCTAAGTCCCTCTTTTTCAGTGCCTTTGTAACTATGAATCATCACTAAAACCAACTGTTGTTAAGTCGAGGACTACTGTGGCCCAGCCAGAAAATGATTTTTCAGGATGCTCGTAATATAAGCGCTACCCCAAAAATAAGCCCTAGTTGAGATCATCAGCCAGACGGACACATTTAGTGCCGTATTTCCCCGAAAATAAGAGCTAGCTGGAAAATAAGCCCTACTGTATCTTTTGGAGCAAAAATTAATATAAGACTTCTTTTCAGGGAAACACGGGTGCCTGTACTTCTTCCATTTAATTGTAGGCTTAGCCCTCGTAAGTCACAGCAAACCAGCATTCAAAGTTTCAGGAGCCAGAAAGACAAACCGCATGTTGCCTGCAGACATCAAAGGCCTTCTAGAGTTTCATATTAATAAAACAACAGATCCAGTGACAGGCAGCTGATCTGAAAGTCAATCACTAGTTCAAGATTTGCCTCCTGAAACACTACGCTTCAGAAAAGAGTTTTTATTTCCTTCTACGCGATCAGTAGAAAATCTTCTCCCACTTCTGCAGAACTCCTCACCCAAAGAAAATGTTGCAGGAGAGGAAAAACAAGTCTTCCCTTCTCAAAGTTCAGTGCTTTCTATTCGAAGTTGACAATCACAATCACAATTTTGAGGTGAGACGTATCTGCATCGGGTAGTCAATGCCCACACTGAAATAAATCTCCGGCAATTCTTTAACTATTCTTTGTTCGGGGGAATTTTTAAATATTGAAAAGCTCTCTCACGCTGGAGAAGTTATTCCAAAACCAATAACGTGCTTGATTTAAATTCTGACTTTAGTATGTTTTTAAAAGCTGCGGGAAATTCAAGATTTCAACCCAGTTTCAAGTAGGAATGAAGAAGAAACGCAAGATGGGTGGTTTTAGTGCAAAAATAAAATAAAATAAAAAAGGACAAATCTGTCTACCACGGCTTATTATGGGAAAAACGAGAATAAAACTCACTGTGAAGAAGTTGACAGATGTTGCCCGAATATCAACAAAAGCTTTCTAACCCAAAAGCAATCTGTTAGCAAATGCAAAAGGCGAATCTCTCCGAAAACATGATTTTTCATCTTTTAGTATTAAAATAGACAAGGCTCCATCTGTAAGGCACAGGCCTTTAAATTCAGTGAATATCTTTTGACACAGAAAGGGCTCCAGCTACATCTTATTTATGAGTGGAATTGCAACAAATACAAAGAGCAGGAAAAGTCAAACAAACGAACAAACAAAAAAAGAATACTAAATGCCTATAAAAACTATATTTTTACTGGGACAATTGGAGGTGTACAAAATAGAGGTAGTCTTCAACTTACGACCACAATTGAACCCAACATTTCTGTGACTAAGCGAGACAGTTGTTAAGTGAGTTTTGCCCATTTTATGACCTTTCTTGCCACCATGAAGTGAATCACTGCAATTGTTAAATTAGTGACACGGTTATTAAGTGAATCTGGCTTCCCCCTTTGACTTTGCAAGTCAGAAGGTCGCAAAAGGGGATTGCGTCTCACACACACACACACACACGGGGCACTGCAACTGCCATAAATATGAGTCAGTTGCCGAGCGTCTGAATTTTGATCACATGACCATGGGGAGGCTGCAATGGCTGTGTGAAAAATGGTCACAAGTCACATTTTTTCAATGCCGTTATAAGGTTGAACGGCCACTCAACGAAACTGTTGCAAGTTGAGAGCTGCCCCCAATGTGTTACCATGTTTTAAGCAAAATTGGAAAGGCAAATAAATTTTATACACACACACACACACACACAGGGGTGGGATTCAAAAACTTCAACAAAGGGTTCACTGCCCAGTTGCTGGGTGGGCGTGGCCTAGTCGGCCTCCTGCACCACCGGGCATTTTCACCCTCCCCGGGGTCCAGAGGCTTTCCTGGAGCCTCCAGGAGGGTGAAAACGGCCTCCCAGGGCTCTGGAGGCTGTCTGGAGGCTGGAAATGGGCCCGTTTTTCTCCCTCCCCGAGCATCTGCGTGCGCGCTGCGCTTTCCTACATCCACAACGCTCTGTTGTGGTCGTAAGTCAAGGACTACCTGTGTACCTGCAGTTCCCACTTCGGGAGGATAATCTATGAATGGATGCAAAACCTCGTTGCGCGATGAAGCTACAATCCTCCATCAATTTTTTTGACGCCTTGGGCCATTAGTTCGTTTCTCTATCTGCCCCCACCCAAAAAACCTGTGACTGGGAAATGCAGGACCTGGGAGTTAAAGCGCTTTCTTTGACGAGTTAAAAAAAGGATTCTTACCCAAATCTGTGTGCATGTTTTGTTGTTGGTTTTTTTTTTAAGAAAAACACTCTGGCAAGTTAACACTAAGACCACCCAAAACTTCACCTGTTTTGCCTTTCAATGTTTTGCAGTTCCCTGTGGTCCCTTTTGAGATGCTTAGTCAACGAGGTGAAATATTCCTTCAGCAGGTTTTGGAAAGGCTGCTGCTTCTCCACGGTGATGATCTCGCTGGGCGGGAAGCTCAGGCCGAATTTATCCGCCGCGCTCTTCACCTTCCTGGGGACCAAGCCGGCGATGTCGTCGCCGCAGTGCCGGCAGAAACTGATGACCACGGAAACGTGGGCGTGGGTCTCGCGGTCGGCGTTGATGATGCCCTTCAGCTGCTCGTAGATGAGGGAGAGGCCCTCCTTGTCGGTGAAAATCCCGACGATGGTCAGCTCGGCCACGAAGCGCAGGTCGGTCCGCAGCTTGGTGATGTTGGGCGTCTTCTCTTCCTTCCTGGCCTCGAAATGCTTCTTCCAGACCTGGAGCAGGGACGGGGAGAAGTCGGCGTAGCGCTGGTGGAAGTGGGAGCAGAGGTGCACGGCGCAGCTCACGTCGGAGATCTTCAGCTTGGCCTCCACGATGGAGGCCACGGCCTCAGCGATGTACTTGCTCAGGTTGAGGCCCTGGAAGTCGTGGGACAAGGAGTCCCTCTGCTGCTCGGTGATGGTCTTCAGCTTCTTCACGAAGGCCGTGTTCTTCTTCAGGCTGGAGTCCAGCTTGCAGAAGAAATTCTCCTCCGGGCGGCTTTCCGAGGCGTTCTGGTTTTTGCTTCGCAGCTCCTTCCGCGCTTGGTGGCGCTCCCAGGCTTCCTGGTGAAGCTGGTGGGCTTCCTCTCTCTCTCTGGGGGAAAAAAAAAGAAGCATGCCAGCGGAGACACGGTTATAGTCCGAAGTCGGTATTCAGCCTTTAAAAAAAAAAGCTTCCCTAAAGACCGACGAGGATACGAGGACAGGGCCGTGCGTCGGTTAAACAAGGCGGTCATTTCGCTCCTACTACGTTTATCCATTTGTATCCCGTCATCATTACTAGGACCAGACAGTACATTCGTTAAAAAATAGCAGTTCTACTTTGCATTTATTCATTGGTATCCCCTTAGTTTTGCAAATAATTCAAGGCAGTGAACATATTCAACGCGCCTTCCTCCCCCTATTTTCCCCACAACGATGCTGTTGTTCAGCTGGCTTTCGTTGCCTAAGGTGAAACTAGAACTCACCATCTCCTAGTGATTGGCCCAGTAACTGAACTGGCTTTGGTGCCTAAGGCAGGACTAGAACTCACCATCTCCTAGTGATTGGCCCAGTAACTGAACTGGCTTTCCTGCCTAAGGCAGGACTAGAACTCACCATCTCCTAGTGACTGGCCCAGTAACTGAACTGGCTTTGGTGCCTAAGGCAGGACTAGAACTCACCATCTCCTAGTGACTGGCCCAGTAACTGAACTGGCTTTGGTGCCTAAGGCGAAACTAGAACTCACCCCCCCCCCCCTGCTTTCTAGTCTGGTGCCTTAAAGAAAAAACGGCAAGCATCATTTGGGAAAATCAACCTCCGTTTCCTCGTAGGTGAAGGAAGGGGTGGTGTTTTTTTCCCCCTAAGGTGATATCCAGGGCAACATATACCGGTATATTATTATTCGAAACCCAAATGTTTTACCCCTATGCACATTACCTTTTCTTGTTGAATGGTGGAAAAGAATGATGTGGAAATGACATGTCTGAACAAGAGGGGTGGAAATCCTAAGCATTTCTCCCAAACACACAGGCACCAGAAAGAAAGAGGTTCTTACTTCAACTTGGCAGCCGCTTCTTCCTGCTGCAGCTTCATCTCTTCTTCTAGCTTCTTCTTCTCTTCCTCTTCAAGCTTTTGCTTCTCCTCCTCCTCCTCCTCCTTCCTCTTCTTTTGTTCCTCCTCCGATTTTATCTTCTCCTCCTCCTTCTTCTTCCATTCCTTCTCCTCCTTCTTCCGCTTCTCCTCCTCCATTTTCTTCTTCTTATCTTCGGGTGGCTTCAGCATCTCCCTCTTCGTGCCCAGCCGGACCTCTTCCTTGGGTCTGTCCCGGCTGCCCACCGGCCGCCTCTCAGCAAACTCCTTTTCTTTGTTACTTAAGGAGGTCTCTTTTTCTTCCATGCTGGCCGACTTCTTCCGCTCAGCTGGCATTGTGTTATCCAGCAAGATCTGAAAGATTATGAGCGCCAGGGTGTTATTACATCCACCAGGGATTACTCAAAGCCTGTGTTTTTCAAAACTGCATCTACCCAACTGTTCCTACCCTACAGGATGTCAGATAATCCATGGAGATGCTCACACGTCCAGCGGCTTGGATGTCCCAAAGGTGCTTTTTTTCCCCGGACTTCCTTGTTTTTTCTTGGAAGAGGTTTCTCTTCTCACCCAGGAAGCTTCTTCAGCTCTGACTGGATGGTGGGGAAGGGAAGGACTGATATTCCTTGCAGACAGCTGGTCCTTTGCATCCTTGGAGAGGGTCTGCAAGGAACAGTCACCACCATCCAGCCAGAGCTGAAGAAGCTTCTTGGAGGAGAAGCGAAACGTCTTCAAGGAAAGAACAAGAAAGTCCAGTTGCCTCTTGGGAAAAAAAGCAGCTTTGGGACATCCAGGACGTGGTTATCGCAAAGGTGCTTTTTCAAAAGGCAACTGGATTTCCTTGGGGGTTTTTTTCCTTGCTTCTCTTGGATGACTGAAACGTTTTAAAGAAAAAAAAAAGAAAACCTAAGAAAATCCACTTGCCTTTTGAAAAGACACCCTTGGGACACGATGTACACTGAATACAGGTAGTCCCAGACTTACAACAGTTCGCTTAAGGACAAGATGAAGTTACGACGGCACCGAAAGAAGTGACTTGTGGCCATTTTCACACTTAGGGCCGTTGCGAGCACCCCCGCGGTCACGTGAGCAAAATTCAAGACAGCTGGCAGCTGACTCCTATTTATGACCGTTTGCAGCGTCCCAGGGTCACGTGATTCCCCTTTGGGACTCTTCTGACGAGCAAAGTCAAGGAACGGGGAAGCCGAGTTCCCTTAACAACGATGTTGCTAATTTAGCAACTGCAGTGATTCGCTTAACAACTGCGGCAAGAAAATTTGTAAAATGGGGCAAAACTCACTTAACAAATTTCTCAACTTAAGACATATAAATTCTGGGCTCAATTGTGGTCATAAGTCTGGGACTACTTGTACGTATCAATTTATAAAGATATATCTTGGCTTCTTTCAAGCGGACACTCTGCAGGTGTGTTAAAAACTCCACTGTAAGCTAACACATCTAGAGGCCATCCATCTATCCATCTCTATCTATCTATCTATCTTTCTATCTTTCTATCTATCTATCTATCTATCTCTATCTATCATCTATCTATCTATCTATCTATCTATCTATCTATCTATCTATCTATCTATCTATCTATCTATCTATC
>JANHFL010005941.1:24987-35921 GCA_032468155.1 Oxyrhabdium leporinum
ATCTTCATTTTAATGAAAAAATTTTAGAAGCCTTGGCTATTAAATATTTCATTCTGTTACCCAGAATGGTGGAGAGAATTAATACTTCTCAATATTTTCAAATGCTTGGAATTCTTGTTTGACCTTTTTCAATCATGCAAATAAAAACACAGGACATTTCTTGGGAAAAGCACAGTATATGTAACTCATCTCATAATGGAAAATTGTATTTTGTCAGGGAATCAAATGCCTTCTGGTAATCAGTCCAACCTATATTCAAGTTAGTCTTCCTTCTCCTATAGTTTTTCAAATTCATCTTGTCAAGTTCCTCTGCTGTTTCCAAAGTTACCTGTCTGCTCAGATAGAAAGAAGCATTCACCTAAATGCTGTTAAGAGTACACCCAGTTCTCAATTTGAACATTGTTTGTAAACAGATAATCGGCCTGTAGTTTGCCTGGTACTACCCCTTTTGTTGGATCTTTCATTATTAGGTATGTTTTGCCAGATGTTAACCAACCTTTAATTTCACCCTTTATTATTTATTACATATACAACAAAGTGTAATCATTGCATGTTGGTATTTGAGCATAGTATGTTTGCAAATGCCAGCAGTGTATGGCCTTTTGTAATTGACAGATGGAATGTTTGTCAATGTGCAGATTTTCTAAGTGTATCGAAGCCTTTGGTTTATGCCATAATCTTTCGACTTTCTTAAATCTTTCTTATCTAATGTTAATTTTGATTTTTCGGATCTGGTTACTTTGTGAACTTCTCCACTTCCTTGCCCTTTATTTTAATATTCCTTTTATTCTACTACATTGTGACATGATTGTAATTATTATTATATCATTATAATTAAAGTCCTGAAGAAATGAAAAGGTTTCGTACAAGTCTTTAAAAACAAATAATTAACTTCCTTACCATGTTCCTTGGATTAGACATAAGAAAATGCTGAGCAACATGTGCTGGCAACAGATTGAAAAGTATTCTTTTGTTATCTAGTTTCACTCTCTCCATATCATCTCTCTCCTCTTCTGCCTGTCAAGAGAAAAAATATGTTCTAAACAATGAAGGCTGCAAATATCAACAGACCTGATAAGGATAGACAGTAGTGGCCCAAACTGTGGAAACCTTTTGGGAAAAGTGTCTCCTTACATATTTTATGCCATCAATACCAAACAGGGAGATCTTGGTCTCATCACTCCAAATAACACTGTCGCATTGTTCCTCTGTCCAGGTAACATGGGTGTTAGCCCAGTTTAGTCTTTTCAACCTTTGTTTGAGAGATAAAAGTGGCTTTTTTCGTGGAATTCTAGATTTTAGGCCAAATTCCTGCAGTCTGCGCTGAATAGTCCTTGCACTCAATTTCACATTGCATTGCGCCATTTGATCTTGTATAAACCCAAATGATTTTCTTTTGTCCTGTAGGCACAGTCTATCATCACTTGCTGTTGTGCACCTTTTCCTGCCTTTACCAGTGTGGTTTTGTAGTGACTGAGTCTCATTACCTCTTCAAAAACGTAGAAATGCCACCTTTGGTTAAGTTTCCACCAATTTTTCTTCCAATTTCTTTATAACTGTAGCCTTGTTCACTTAATAATACTATTTTACATTGCTTTCTGGGGGACCAGTCAACTCTTTGCACCATTACTTTAATTTTATTACGTTTTACAAGCTCACTAAATGAAAAAACACAAAAAAAACCCCAACCAACTTGGTAGTGATCACATAACACACTGAAAAATGTCCTCTCAGCTTCAATACGTGGCATCAATAACTAAATCCTACTGTGATCTGATTGGCTCATTGCCAAAAGATGATGACACTTGACTGATTCTCTAAACACATGCTCATTGGCTACAAGCAGATGAAGGAAAGCTACCTGATACCAACCTAAGCAAGTTGTTACTTTTCATAGAATACAGAAAATTGAACAAACTTTGTTGCATTACATTCTTGATTAAATTATCTTTCCATTGTTATATAATTTTATGGTATTATTCAAAAAAAGTGGTGTAATTAGCCATTAAACCTCAAAAGTACACTTCCCAAAAGGTTTCCACAATTTTGGCCACTACTGTATGTATATATGTCTTATGAGTTGTTTTTAAACTTAAAGCTTCTGTAAGTGATTTTTTAAAGATACCATATAAATCAAGGTAACTTATTTGCAAAATAAACATTAACATATAGTACATTTATTTTCCTCCAATTGTGACACAGAAATATGACGAGTACTTTTAGAAAAGTTCTTTCAACTCCTTTGTGGGTTTTTTTTTAGGAAAGTCACAGCTCTCAAGACTGCATGTGACATGAAACCAAGCACTGTATTTTTCAATACAGGTAGTCATCATTTAGTGACAACAATTGGGACCAGCAGCCTGGTTGCTAAATGAAGCGTTGACTAAGTGGGAAATCATATGATTGTGACTACGCTTTGCCACTCCTCCATCCTTTGAAATGCTCACCCCAGTGCTGGGAAAATTAGGAAGAATGGATTTTTTTTAATTCATTATTTATTTATTGCAAAGGAAGGGATTAAGCAGGCAAACAATGGAGAAGATACATCAAAAGGAATGCAGTGCTGCTGGTTCTTTGTGTAGCATGCTTGCGGCTGGAAGCCCCAAACATCTGGGTATATTCCCTATTATGTGCCTGCTTATTCTCTCTTACTCCCTTCCTCTTCAGTCTCTGCAGGGGGAGAGGTCAGGCACAGGACAATGCATATGACTGTAATGGTAATCACATGACTGAGGGACACTGCATGGGTGGTAAATGTATTCCATGGTTGCAGTTATTTTTTCAGCATTTTGCTGTACCAGGCAGTAAGTGAGGTCTACTTGTAAACACATGCCACCTAGCGCTAGTAACAAATTATCTTCCACCTTTTTGTATCTTCCCAGCATGCAAATGGATACAAGAAAGTTTCTTAAAGCTGCAGTTTATTATAGTTGTTCTTTATCACAGAGAAATTGCTACTTGGAAAATCCCTTTCAAAATTCAACATCTTTAGTATGTCTACGTAGAAGATGTAGGGAATTATGGTTGCTATGCATCTACAGTTAAGCAAATACATTGAGAAGCCCACAAGATGTGGCAATGATAGCCTGGCCTGCTGTAAATATAGTACTATCAGACTAACAAACTCTGATGCTGATGGGAATGTTTCATTTACTGTTCCTCAAGCCTAAAATGTGAAATCAGTACTAAAAGACAAAGAATCTCTAATTCATAAAGAACAACACTGGCATAAGGTTACGGGAAAAATAACTAGTTAATATATATTGTTATCCAAATGTGTTTCACATTCACTGAAAGATTTATATATAAGCTTTTTTATGGACTTAGCAAAGAGAGGGGGGAAAACCCCAAATTTAAGTGCCAAATATTAGGGAGAAGGTGTCTAAATGATTTAATAATTTCTTTTCACAGCACAAAATTTTTTAACCCCTCTCACCTTCCAAATCAGTACAGAACACACTGAAAAATGATAAAACCCTAGACAGATTGCTTACAAATTTCTGAATTACGGAGCAAAAACAATCCACAATTCACACTCCTAAAGAAAACAGTCAAGAACAAGACGCAAACAATAAAGTGCATGAGAGGAAGCCTGTGGAGTTAAATGAAGCAGACAGAGAAGGTAAGGAGTTGGATCATTCACCAGAGCGGCAGCAGGCTCGGAAACCACACTGCAAGTTCTGGCATCCGCTGGCAGTTTCAGCGTGAGGACCTGTGCAAAGACAGAACAAATGTGAAAGGAAGAAAAAAGGACTGGATGCAGTCTGAGCAGAAACTTTTCTAGCAGAAATGTGTTTCTGTGATTTTCACTAAGGGTTACAAGCTACGCTAGCAAAATCACCTGGAGTGAAAGAGGTTTATTGATGAATGGGGAATCTCAGATTACAGGCAATAATTACAGGCAATAATAAACACAGATTCATCCAATCTAAGTATATTACTCCACAAAAATTAAAGGTACATTGTGAACTAATTTACTAATGAAACTAAGAAAACTTGACTGCACATTAAATCACTGTCAAAAGCTACTTACCTCCATTTGCTAGGACTTTTTCTTTAAAAAAAAACATGCAATCCAGTGCCTGTATTACCTGACATATAAAAATCACAGATGTGCCACTGAATTTCAGTCAAAATTCTCTTAATGAACAAGAACAATCAATCATGTTAACCCTAGCAGTATATAGATATTTCATCTATATATTCCAATCTTAATGTACCCTTTCTGATTCCTTACTGAAACTATCATCAGTGTGCTAGTGCAACATTATAGAATTTAGTAAGATTAAAAATCCTAAATTTTGCTACTGATTTTCCATATATGTTTTGTCTATAGTAGAATGCTGAAAGAAGTAATTTCCATACAATCAAATTACCAGGATTAGTAATTGGGTTAAAAATATGACATTTTTTTAGCAAAAAAATCCATATTTAGTAATTGTCATTTCATTCTTTTTTCAATGTTTGCTTCCTTCCCTCAAACTAGTTCAATCAAACTTAGCAAAAAGCAACAGCTGGGATGGTAGGCTAGGAGGAAAAGGGTATACAAGCTCCAATATATAAAGTCAGAATATAGTGGAATCAAGTTCCTTAACTAACATTCATTCAATGTCAGTTGCTGCCAATACAAACATTAAAGAGTAGCCATGCTGGGATGTCAGGATATAAAATTTAAAATTCCTTCAAATATCAGAAAAACTGAATAAACCAATCCTGACATTACCATTATGGAATTTTAATTATTTTAAAAAATCTACCATAGATATTGTTTAGGGCAGTAGTATTTGACTCAAATGTTCTGGAGGTGCTTTCCACCCTGCAACAAAGGAAGGTGGAGAACCAACTTATGATTTGCTTATTTTCTTAAATTTCAACTGAATCATTGCAAACATCTAGTTCTCAAGGTTTATTATTTCTTTTTGTACAAGTCTTTTAAGACTTAGATTCCCACTCTCTTCTCTCTGAGCTTTCATAAATGTTACATGAGAAGTGTTTTTTAGAATGTTTATCTCAAAATGCAAGGCTAAGATGAAATTTCCTCACAACAATTAAAAATAAATAAAGCTGGTCCTTTTCCACTTTCTATTATAAAACCAAAGGGATCTAATCAATCATTACTTTGTCAGTTGCAACCAGAAAGTCAACAGCAGCAGAAACATACTCCAGTATAATCTTGGATATTCCTCACTAGTATTTGTGCAGGTTAGGAATTCTGGTTGGTCAGAACATTTAAGCCCTCATGTCCTCAGTCCTGTAAGCAGTTAACAGTAGACCTGCCCAGTATATTCAAATTTCTATACTTCAAGTAAAAATAAAATGCTGCATATTATGGAATTCCTCACTATAGAAAGAGAAAATGAAAGCAGCACTAGATGTCATTTTTGAAACAGATGTAATTACAACCATTGAGAAGCATTACATCATTTTGCAAATCTATCCTGAAACACTCTTGGAGGGCAACATTTCTCATGTGCGAATTTCACTTTCATGAGGTGTAACGTGGTAAGAATTTGCTAAAGATACCAACATAACCATCATACAGGAGCATTTCTGCCAAGACCATTCCCGACATGGCTTTTGGTTTGCAAGTTCAGATACTGATTCAGACTTAAGATGATTTCAACTCTGAGTAAGAATGCCATTTTTAAATGTACTTTTTGCACTGAAAACAAAATTGGTAGTTAGAATATTATTAGTAAGATACTTGGTACTAAATTAATTAATCTTTGAAAGCACTCAAAATTAAAATATTGAGACTTCAAGTCATCAAAACAAGATTATATGTTACTTCTAATCTTTTTACAAACATGTATGCCAGAATAAGAGCAAACACAAAAACTAGATTCCTTTCTTTTATAAATTGATTAGCCATTTGACAAAAATTAAATTCTTTAATAATCCTCACAACTATGGTTCTTTAAGAAAACAGCATAAACTTAGAATAAATTTTAAATCTATCTTTAGCAAGACAATTTATCAAATGTCTGTATTGGAGGTCTTCCGCCTATATAAAGAAAAAGATTTTGAAATCTGAACAAACATTGTATTCAGAAAACATTACCGTTTATGTTGTCACAGTAGTAAAAGTGTTCATGATTTAGAGATGGGCACACCGAGACCAAATCTTGCAGACCTGCACTGGTTACTGTCAGACAACCAGAGAGATTGAGGTGTTCTAGATAAGGTAGCCCACCTCTAAGAGCCAACATCCTAGGAGTGGAAAATAAAACTCAGTTAAAACCATGTCAAGAACTTCCTTAGCCATCCATCCAAACTATGCAAACTGTTGGCCACCCAAAGTGGTCTTTCCCTATATGCTTTGGCTGTCAGAAATTCAACTGAGGAATGCTGGGAGGAATATGCAATTGTGTTGTCAAACCACTATACGCATAAATAGCAACAGTTCCTGGACATCACAATTCATCTCCTAAAGCTAATGATGTGCAGGAGGTAAAAGTGGAAAGTGGTAACAGATTTTGGAGTGAGGGTGCTGGGAGTAAAAACAAGAGTTCCAAGCAGTAGATCCATTTTAAAGACTAACCTGCATACATGATTGGCCTCAAAACCTATCAAGAACAGTCCAATATTTGAGATCTATGTAGAGTTTAGTATTATTTCACAAAATAATAGCTAATAGAGGATTTCAAATCCTCTAATAAATTGTTCTAATTATTCTCAGCTCAACAATTTAAAACCTGCTTTGGAAACATCAGTATTCCATCTGATTTGCAGAACTTGCCATCTTTTATCTTTATTACAATAGTGATTGTAAAACATATCTCCCAAAATATGACCTAGACAGCAAATGGTTAATCCCACCTCTTCTAATTGGATTAAAAGTTTTCATTTTCCATGGGGAAACCCCTCTCTCTTCTGGTACAGCTGCCAATAACAGAAATCCTGCCCCCAGCAAGAACACAAAAGAAACAGAATATATACAATAGTAAAGTAAGAATTTATCCCTTTCAGCAGGAGAAAATCTTTGCCTCTATTTTTCTGTGACCTGAAAGTTATTCTGTAATAAATCTAAATATTGTTATCAGTCACTGAAGAGGAGCCAACATGAGGAGCAAAGGAAAACCCTTTTTTTCAATAGAACAGTAACAATAATTGTATTGTGTTATATATAACAAAGTTAAAGGTTTCTCCTGTCCAGTTATGTTCAACTCTAGGGGACAGTGCTCATCTCCATAGGTGAGGTAACGAAACATTGTCTGAAGACATTTCTGTGGTCATGTGGCCAGCATGACTATTCACTGAGGCACATGGAACACTTGCCTGCCCACCTAAGTGATTAAGTATTTATCTACTTGCATTTGCATGCTAGGTGGGCAAGAGCTGGGGCAAGTAATGGGAGCTCACCCCATCGCATGGCACTTGGGTCTCGAACCTGGGCTGTCAGCTTTCCAGCTTACAAGCTCAGCATCTATAACCACTGAGCCATCACGCCCCTAGATATATAACATAGTAGTATAATATTATTTTATAACCATATTATACCCTACAACTTTTAATTAATATGCCAATATCATCAAAACCTAAACAATAATTGATGGGTCAGCTGCAGTCCTGAGTCCTAGTACTATTGTTTCTACATACTTTGTCCTACATTCCAGTCAATCTGTGAGTATATTTCATTTATACATTAGGACCGTTGCTAGCTAATTGCTGCTAGGCAAAAAGCAGGCACACTTCTTGATTATCTCTATGAAGTCTAGAAAAGCCTTTCTAATATCTATTTTGAAACTTGAAGGATAATGTTGGCAGATTGTAGTGATCTAGGATCATCTTTGCTGATTTAGGTATCACCAAAGTAAGTCAGCATTAAAAAGCCTTTGATATTGTGGGGCATGCAAAAGCATAATCTAAAGCCTTATCTTCCTCTTGATCTCATCATCATCCTGAGCTGCTATTATTAGACTACCTTATATCTCCCTGCTGAATCAGAGCTCAGCAATTTTTTATCCACCATATTGCTATATCTGTTCTTTAGTCTTCCTACTACCATTCTAATTATGGGGACTCATATGCTTTTGTTGTAGGTCCACTTTTCTGGATTCTGTGATGAATCTGTCAGAACTACCCAGTGGGTTTGCTCAGGATATCAGAAGAGTTATTCTAATTCAGGGGTGGAAAGCTCGTGGCATCATGGCAGCATCATGTGATGTATCGTGACTTTTTCCCCCTTCACTAAACCAGGTGTGGGCATGGCCAGCGCATGATACACCCGGCCCCTCAGACTGCGAGTTTGACGGTCCTTTTCTAAGTGTTATGCCCATTGCCTAATCTATCCAAACTTAGGCCGCAGACGTTGCTGCAATGCCTACTCCAATGGAAAGCTGAGCTCACTGCCAGCACTGTTCATCATCTCTGCTGCATCTAGAAGTCCCCATGGCTCCTGGTTTTGGCTATGAATTCTTGGTCTTCAAGATAGAAGCAAGAAAAAATCTAGAATATCTTCCTAGAAGGTAGAATTGGAGATTGAGGGGAGAAGTTTCCTAAAAAGATAGGAAATTTTCAGCCCTACTTTCTAAGCAAAAGATATAGAGGTAAACCTTACTCATATTTGGAGAAAAATCACAACTATTATTGTAAATGAAGGTAAATGTAAGTGTCCCAGGATAATGTTGCAGGATCAAATCTATCAGTCACCATGACCAAAGGTTTATTCTTCCAAGTTTTCAGGCTCATGCTGGGGCCCATCAGGAAACCTCTCTCTCTCTCCAGAATATGTGCACTGGGCTGTTCTATGCACTGTATTTATATGGTTCCTGGTTGTGTGTAGCTTTTCTTTGTTAATAAGGGGGGTTGATGGCTGACTATTAAAGTCCTTAATTGTTTCCTTCTGTCACCATGCCCTTGGCTCCTACATACCTGATAGGCTGGTAGTAAATCAACACTCCTATTGACTGATGAAGGGCCCATTTCCCAGGCGTCATTTCTCTGGCTATTTTTGTCCCTGCTTGGCCAACAATCACAGTAGCTGCGAAATTTACTGAATATCCTTGTTCATTGCAATGTGTGGCTACCAATGAGTTTGGATCTCCTTGTCTAACCCTATTCTGGATTCTCTCAATGGGGAAAAAAACTTCACTGCTATTCATTCATTGCTATTGCTCAATTCAGTTGTGTGAGAAATAAATACCAAAGAAAGGATTAGTGACATGCGTTTGTGCTCTGGCTTTTTCAAAACAGCTACAGTAATCTCTTGCAACAGTTTACTTACCTGAGACCATTATCTGTTATCTGATAACATCCTGACAAACTGAGGAACTGAAGAACTCGGGCTGTCTTTTGGTCCGATTTTGCACATGTGAGGTGTGCCAAGTCTTTCTCCTCTATCTGCCTATTAGTCCTTGGTGTGTGGTTAAGTAGCCCAGGGGATGGGGGGAATGCCTGGAAAGTTTTTAATGCTGATCCAGCATAACAAAAAGAATGGCCACAGTAGGTGAGGGCCGCAGAAGCACAAGGTTGCTGCTCCTGCCAACAAAAGCTAGTCCTTAATCCAAAAATGTCTTTATTGCAGCAGGATGCAGAGCAAGGGAAAGGGGAGGCTGGTTCTATCACACAATCTCCTTCAAAATTTCTGTGCTTCCACTCTGCAGCATCTTCAATATCAGCCAGATCTTTGGCATCTAACATCCAGATATAAGCAGAGTTGAAACCCTCTGATCTGACTGGTACATTCCAATGGCTTTTGTTTCCTTCTTCCTTAATGACATTTTCATTTGTTATATAGTGCAGGCCACAATCCTTTTTGCTGAACTCCAAGGCAATCTCTTTGTTTTTCCACACAGTTTTTCCTCTCCTGTTTTGAAAACTTTTCTGAGATCGTACTTCATGGGAAGACAAAATCCCTAGAGCTTTAGAAATTTTTCTTACAGCCATATCTGTTATTCTTTCACAACCAGAGAGATCAAGATGCAGGAGACTCTGGCAGCAACCAATCCAAGACCAACTGAAACAAATAATTGTGTGGAATTAATTATTGTAATATTTATGTATTTATTTGGACAGTTTATATGGTGGATACAGGCAGCTAATAGTACATTAACAATAAATTTTCACCCTTAAGTGAAAATGTAGATGTGTATACTAGGAAAAAACATATCAGATAAAGACCATGACTGTTATTTTCTAAATGGGAATCTCTCTAAATCAGCAATAACTAACTGTTCGACTAACTTAAAGGAAAAACATGTTACTAAGCAGGACTCTGCTAAGCCTTTGAAAGATAGCTCTGCAAAAAGTACTGGCATCAGCAGGGCTGCCTGCATTTCTACAGTCACATCTTCCAGAATACCCAGTGTGGTTACTCTTCAAATTACCTCCAACAGTATGCACACATAAATACTTCCATTAGCTGCCATTAAAGTGAAAATTCATCTTTGCACATACAACTGGGGAAGACTTTCGAAGCAGCTGTGCCAAGCTTTGCAAAGTCCATTTACCCTACTGCCAACATGCTTCCCAAAGCACTCCTTTTATTACCTAAGAACCTCATGTTTCTCCTGCCTTGTGTGAACTGCCAACTGCATCCTGCTACTTCCTCCCCAGCCAGGCCTTGTGAGATTCCTTTGGAAGACAAGGCTCCGTCACTCTGTCCCACTCACTGCATGCATCCATGGGATGCTCCCTGGCCCAAGGTCTGTATCCCAGGCCAGCAGCAGGAGGAAGTTGGTAAAGGTCAGCTGGGCACAGTAGAGATGGAGGGGGGGAGAAAGGCTAATAAGGGGAGTTGAAGCAAACACTGCGGTCCTAAATACAGGCCAGTTGTCAAGCCCCAAGTTTTTTAAAAATAAATTTTATTAATTTTCTATTAATTACATTTCTTGGTGCTTAATAAACATCGTGTTTTCTAGGTATTTAATTTGCTTAACAATACAGATTCCATTCTTACTCTCCACCCCTTTTTTCCAACCACTGGTAAAATA
>JANHFL010005941.1:40367-63698 GCA_032468155.1 Oxyrhabdium leporinum
TCAGCTTCATTTATGTCTGGGCTTAGAACTACATCGTCTGTTTACATATAAGATGTTTCAATAATTTTCTCCTCTTTGCCACAAGGTGTCACTCTCCCTCAATTAATTCTTCAGGAATCCATAACACAAATAAAGTTTAGTGTTCTTTGATTAGTTATTTTGAGCCATCTTTGCTCTCAAAAGCTTTAAGAAAACTTTAAAAGTCCTCAATATTGCCATATAGAGTTTTTTTCTTATATGTTCGTTCTGGTTTTCTATTTTAGTTTCCCTTCTGGGCCCCTCATTCATTTGACTGCTGCTTCTTTTCCTCTGGTGAAGGGGGGCATATTTCCCCCTTCCTCCAGTTGCATCTGGGGGCTTTTCTTTCTTTTGGGATTTATCCGTTCGAGGAAGTATTTTTCAAATGGATAGAGAAAAAGTAGTCTTACCCAGCTTCAGAGCATGATGTTGGTAATCTTTTTATTGGTACTCAGCAGTACCCAGAGCTTTCTTTTCTCCGGTTGTTGATGGCTTCAGGCAGTTGTGCAAATGCAGCTAGAGCCCTTTCTCCTGAGTTTCGTGGCTTTCCTGGATTGAACGAGCGAACCGTCTGCTCGAGATCTACAGGATTCCCACCTCTATTGTCACCTCTACAGGACAACTTTCACCCCCTTGGGGGATTCTGGCAGGATGAAATCGATCACAGAAAGCAGAGGCCAGCTTTCCCTCGACCGTATCACCATGACACCAAACCAGAAATCCATCAAACACCCAAGTTTTGATCACATGATTGTGAGGTTGCTGAAACAGTTCTACTGTAACTTCATGGACTGGTTGCAACCACCATTTAGCACCATCTAACTTCAAATAATCTAATGGTCATTAAGCGAGGTCATTAAGTGCTGGGAATGATAACATGTAACAAGGTAACCAATCACTCATACAGAGACTACTGCTTAAAATGAAAGCTACCAACCTTTCAAATGCAGAATCAGAAATATCAGTTTGAGTGAGATCAAGGTATTCCAAGTTAGGACAAAGTTCCAAGATGTGTCTGACCTACATTAAAAACAGTTTAAGAAGGCTGAATTATAAAAGGAATGCAGAAAATAGCAAAACATCTTTTCAACTTGTATTTCCTTTATATATTATTAGTTCATCTTAAGGGTTAACTATAAAAAAAAGGTGACACACATTTTTAAAATACATTCAGGATACTTTTACATTCTAGAGAATCACATACTGTATATACTGTACCATTTTGTTAGATATGGCTGAACTGTATGCCAGTACAATGGTTTTCACTGATGAGCCTACACGTGGCAGAATATTATGGATTATGCCTTGAAGTAAGTCTTTCTCTTTCTGTACAATGCTGATAACTGAGGATTCTTCTCCATTTTCTTCTATTTAAAAAAAAATGAGAAGAAGCATTTAATAAAAATGAATGTTGTAATCTACTGTATTGAGAAAAAAACTGGAAGTTTAAGCTTAATTGCAGTTTATCCTGTCACCTGGATCAATTTGCTGTAGTTAATACTGTGCTTTGTTTGAATTAACCCAAGTCATAGCTAAACTAAATGTTAGCATTACTCCAAGTTCAGTATTCGTATTATACTAAGCTAGCATGTTCCAATCAGTGATGCAGGTACTAGTAATTGTACGCAGAGACAATCTAGATGGGACATGACTTTCCTACATGAAAAGAAAAAAAACAGAATTTATACATACTTAAAGTGGTGAACCTACCTAATCTGCCTCCTATCTTCCTAACAGTCTATGAGAGTAGATTGGGCTGAGTGTGTGTCACTCAGCTGGCTTTCATGCCTACAGGAGGACTAGAACTCATCATCTCCTTGTCTCTAGGCCAGCACCTTAGCCCAGGGTTATTCAACCCCTGCAACCCACTACTGGGCCGTGGTCCATTTGGAACCAGGCAACGCAAATGGTGGGCGGCACATGTGCAGCTCCACTTGTGTGAGTGGTGGGCACACCCACCCACCCTTGCACAAAGGAGCTGTGCACAGGTGCACCTGCCACTCACACAGGACCATCCCCTCTCCCACCCCCGCCAGGCTACCAAGCCAAAAAGGTAGGGGCTCACTGTCAGATTGGCCCCACCTACTCCCTAGGAAAAAAGGACCCTTGAATCCATAGGTTTTAGAGAGAAGATACTTTTACAAGAGATGCTGAGTGCAGTGTGGATGAGGTGAGCTCTGAAGAAAAACAGCGCAAAAATCGTATATTGAAAGCAATCCCCAATGTCCAAAAACCTCCCCACTGGGAGAGTAGTTCAATCAGGTCTCATTCCAATGTTTTGGGAACTCGGTGCCTCAGGCATCAGTGTAAATGCCTTTCCCAGGACTAGCATCTTTAAAGCTTGGCAAACGGCTCAGTTTGGCACCTCTACTTCCGGTTAGTGTCCATACTCCCCAATTTCCCATAGCATTCTTTCACACCTCCAGCAGGCTTCCCTTCTGAGATGCCCACTCCATCCTGGTTATGACAGTTGCTAGTGAGCTTCAAAGAAAGCAAAGATGAGCAGCTGACATTTGCCCCACCTTTACAAAGCGTTAGCAACTAAAAGAGGGGGGGGGGAAAGAGAATTTTAAGTATTTAGTTGAGGTCCAATATTTTGTGTTTGTTGGGATATTTCTTGTTGAAAGCATGAAGGAGTTTGTCAGCTCGAATGTGTCTGTCAACCCATTACAAATGGGAAGCAGGGAAATGTTTCCATGCAATCAAGTACTGGATCCTGCCTTTGTGTTTTTGAGAGTCCAAAATTTCTTTTACCTCAAAATATTCCCCTTCTATTAAAATAGAAAAGGGTGGTGTAGGAGGAGATGGCTGAAGGAGAGAGGTTACTTCTGGTTTCAGCAGGCTACAATAAAAAATGGAGTGAATTCTTTTCAAGTTTTTGGGCAATTCCATTTATATCAGGACTGAGTTGATAATTTTGGTTTGGCACATTTTTTAATCAGTCTGCCATTTTTAGGCTTCTCATGCTTCCTTGAGCGCTTTGCACGCTACTGGACACATATTTTGTAGTTGTTGTGCCCATTCTTCTAATGAGGGGTTCTGGGGTTTGTCCAAAAGTAGTTCTGGTATTGCTACAAAGTCCTAACCTGAAGTTACCTTGAAAGGGGTAAACCCTGTGCTGCTATGCACTGAATTATTATATGCCACTTTTGCAAACGGTAAAAGATCAGTCCAATTATTTTGTTGACAATTAATATAGCATCTAAGGTACTGTTCCAGTACTGAATTGGCTTGTTTGCAGCCCCCATTTGTTTGGGAGGGTAGGAGAAGCTTAAGTCTTGGGCAGTCCCCATGAGTTTCAAAAAAAAAGTGAGGTGAATCGCACCCCCCTGTCCGAAAACTTCCATGGGGTTTTTAAAGCTTCTTGTTCTTGTGATCTGTCCACAATTCAAATAAGTATTTCCGGGAAGTGTCACCAAATTAACAATGCCCATTGAACTGCATAGGCCTCCTTCTCCCAGACTGCCCACCTCCATTCTGGGTCCGTTAATTTTTCATAAGTGTTGGCACA
Organism: Oxyrhabdium leporinum; assembly: GCA_032468155.1. Classification (NCBI taxonomy): domain Eukaryota; kingdom Metazoa; phylum Chordata; class Lepidosauria; order Squamata; family Cyclocoridae; genus Oxyrhabdium; species Oxyrhabdium leporinum. Next base: position 43,897 of record JANHFL010005941.1, read on the forward strand.
GGGCTGAGGGTTTTCTTGCAGCAGCACAGCCCCATGGCCACGTCATTAGCATCTGTCTGGATTACAAAGGGGGCATCTGATCTGGGGTATTTCAGCACAGGTTCCGCTACAAACAGCTGCTTGAGCTTTTCAGATGCTGCCTGGCATTCCATAGTCCAATTTAATGATTGGGTAGGCGTGAGTTTTCCCTCCCATTTCGTTTTCAAAAGGTTTGTGATGGGTAGGGCGATTTGGGCAAAAGCGGGAATAAATTGCTGGCAAAAATTTGTGAATCCTAAGAAACTTTGGAGTTGTTTCCTCATGAGAGGGGGACAGGCATTCCAGATCTGCCCTTACTTTTTCTCAGTCCATTTCCACCCCCTTCTGTGAGATTCAGTATCCCAAGTATTCAGTTTTGTCTTTATGGAACTCACACTTCGAAAGTTTAGTGTACAGCTTGGCCGCCCATAATTTTTTAACACAGTTTGTATGAGCTTAACATGCTCGTCCTTCATTTCAGAGTAGATCAGATTGTCATCTAGATACATCAATGCCCCTTGTACAAGTGTTCATGCAGGACTTTGCTTATTAGCTGCATGAAAATGACAGGGGCTTCTTGCTATCCAAACAGTAGCACTCAGAATTGGAAACACCCCAGGGTCCAGTTGAAAGCAGTTTTCCACTCAACCCCCTCCTTAATCCTGACTCGGTAATATGCTTCACATAAGTCCAGTTTCATAAAGATCTTCCCCTTGGCTAAGTGGGCTAGCTTGTCCTTCATGACTATAGGGTCTATACATTCTCCACAGACTGCGTTAAGCCTGCAGAAAGCCACGTACAAGCAGAAAGAGCCATTTTCCTGGAATAGGATCGGGACGGCTACCGAGGTATGACCGGTTGAATGAAACTGCATTACAGATTCTTATCTATTAATGCACAGAGTTCTTCTAGCTCTCTGAGGGTCATGGAATACAACTTGAACTTTGGCAGTTTAGACCCAGGGAGGATCTCGATGGCACAGTTGGTTGGCCGGTGTGGGAGTGCATCAGACCCTTTCTTGCTAAAAACGTCCTTTAGATCCCAATATTCCTGGATATTTTTGGGTCCCGCCTTGGTTGATTTTGTGCCACTGCACAAAACTCAGGGTCTCCCAGTAGTCACCCATTCTCATCTCCACTGGTTCCATTTTAAATTGAGTCGGGGCTCCACCAGCCATGGTCCCATGCTATGGTATCCTTAACTGTCAGAGTCTGAGTCCTAATTTTTCCACCAACTCAGGGCTCACCATGCATCTGATGCATCCTGAGTCCAATAAAGCCAACATATACGCCTGGGCGCCCGACAATGGCACATTCAGCTCAAGTGGGATGGTGGGTTCACAGGGCAACATACCAGGGTATTCTCATCAGTCAGTGTTACTTCTCTCTGGGATGGTCAGAGTCCCCTGATCCCCATAGCCAGGAGTGGAGTTTTCAACTCCCTCTAACGCCGCCTTGTGGGGCCTTGGGGTGGCTTTTGCCACCTTTTCCCCAGGATTACCAACCATCTTTGGGGTCATTTTGGTGAGTTGGGAGTCAGCAACTTGGTGTCCTTCCCACACTTGAAACATCCGGTACGTCAGCATTTGGGGCTGAGGTTGCGTCCAAGTGTTCTCAGGACCTTCGCTTTCGCCAGAAGGGGAGAACAGGGCCATCTGCAGGCTTTTTAGCTACCTCTTCGGCTAGCATGTACCATTGCTGGAAAGAGTGCCAGGGGGAGGGCTCCCTGTGAGATGCAGGTGTTTTATACATTATCGTTGAGCCTATCTTGGAAGTACTCTATTAGGATGTCCTCTGATCAGTTGGCCAGGCGACACACCAGCTCACGAAACTTTTGGTTGTACACTTCCACTCCCTGTAACCCTGATTGATGGTTTTGATGCAGATTCGGGCCTTGCATTGGGCGACTGAGTGTTTGATCTGCTTGCGCAAGGCCATCATGAATTGATCAAAGCTTCGGAGCTCGTTGTGGGAGACCACCCACTCCACAGTGGTGCCTTCCACGGCCATGGTCACGCCCAGGATGCTTCGGTGGGAGGTTGGCTCCATACTCCTGCATATAATTCCACACATGGGTGAGGAAAAACCCCAGTTGTTTTGGGTCTCCTGCGTATTTCAAGCCCAGGGCAGGAGGTCTCAGCATCCTTTGTCTTGGGAGGATGCTTCCCCTGTTGTGACCACCTGTGTTACAGCACCATGTCCCACCAGCACTTGTGGATGTTGAGGCTCTGCTAGCTGGGCAAGGAGTTCTGTGGCCCGCCAGTTTCCAAAGACATCTCTCAGCACCCTTCGAGCTTGCTCCACCAAGTCTTGTTCATCCAGCTCCCCTGGAAGCTCCTCTTCGAACTCCGTGACACTGTCTCCTGGCTCCGCAGCTTCCCTGGGTGTAAGGGCCTGCCCCTCCTCTCTGTTCAAGAAAGGAGAACTCTTGAAACAATTAGTATTTCAAAAGGAGACTTTTCTTGAAGGAAAGAGATAGCAAGACGGAAGGAAGCAGGATCTGAGAATTCCCGTGCAATTCAGTTAGGTTAAGGCAGTTAGAAACCCTTCCCCTCAGTCCAGTGTTGAATAAGCCAATCCACAGGTGCTAAGTTGTTTTGAGAATTGCTGGCTGAGGTGGTAAGCAGCTGTTCTCAGGCGTCTCTTGCTGAAGGTTCTGGAGCTGAGACAAAACAGATGGCCCTCCCCCCTTACATTCCCATTAAGGTAAATCAAAGTACAGGATAGATAGGTACCAGGAAAAAGATTATAAACTAAAGAATTCATCCAGGCCCACTCACCACCAAAATGGCAGCATCCCGATAGGGATCTATGGGACCTGACACCGGTGTACGTCACGCTGACAACTTTTTCTTCCATATACTCCTCCTCCACACCCCAGGGTGAGTGATCACCGGGGCTTCCTCACCGATGCTCACGTTCCCTGGCAATTTGAGCTCCTCTTTGGGTTGATGCAGTTTGGGGCAAGAGGGCCTCCACGAGTCCCCACCTCTTCCAGGCCACTTTCGTGGCTTGTCATTTTTTGCTCAGTGCTCTTGGTAGACATCAGTCTCCTGGTCGACTACTGCAACAGAGCTTGCCAACTGTAAGACTGGCCCCAGCTACCCCCTATGGAGTACCTTGACTCCATAGGTTTTAGAGAAAAGGTACTTTTATCAGAGATACTCAGTGCAGCATGGATGAGGCAAGCTCTATTTAAAAACCCCGCAAAAAATGTATATTGAAAGCAATTCCCAATGTCTAAAACTCACCCCCTGGGAGATCAGTCCAATCAGGTCTTGTTCCGATGTTTTGGGAAATCGGTGCCTTAGATGCCAGTGTAAATTCCTTTCCCAGGACCGGCGTCCTTGAAGCTTGGCAGATAACTCGGTTTGGCACCTCTGGTTCCTGTTAGTGTTCATACTCCCCAATTTCCATAGCATTCTTTCACAACTCCAGCACACTTCCATTCCCAGACGCCCCCCTCCCCCCTAGTTATGGCAGTTGCTAGCAAGCTTCAAAGAAAGTGAACATGAGCAGCTGACACCCACTATCTTAACCATTATAACAAACTTGTTCTCTAGCATATAGCAAACAGGCAAAATCAAACAATTCACATTATACTAAGCCTTAAAGCGTGAACCTGACCAAGCTGTCAAGCTGTAGTTAAGCAAAAATTTGCAAGGCTTTTTCATTTGCAGAAAGGAGTGGGAATCCTCCTTATGGTCATTATAGAACATTAACATAATTATAATCTGACTCCCTAATCCTTCCAGATACTGGAACTAAAATTCCCAGAATTTCAAACTGGTGTGAGTATGCAAATTATAAGAACTGTTGATTTAACACAAGAAAAAGCCAGGCTAAGAATGGCTGATGTAAACTATGGTTTGCCTTACTTAATGCCAACCTCAACATATTATTGTTGGGATCAGCTCTTTGAAATGGGCCAGGTGAAGAAACTTGGTAGACCATGTGGTCATTCCATAACAAATACCATACATACGAGCAGTATTCCAGCTTGAATTTTCATAGCTGGTCATTTTGTGGTAGTGAACTATGAGATTAATGCTCAATGTTCAAATCTTTGGGACGGACAAAACTGAAGAAGGCAGACAGCTCACCAGATTCATCTCTATCAGCATCTTCATCCCATTCCTGAAAAGCCTGACTTTCATCTTTCCTGTTTTTCACCCATTCTTCATCTGGCTCCGTATCAAGATCACCTGGTGGGCCATGGGACCAATTTCCTGATCAGTCAGTAAGAAATTTAATTCATTAAAGCAGCCTTGGCATTTTGTCCATAACCAAGAGCAGATCACAGGTGTGAAAAAGGATCACAGGAGAAAGGCTAAAAGACTGCATATTGCTTTCTTATCTTTATAGGTTTTAAAAGTAGTATATACAAAATTGGAGTATCGCAATATCTTTCCAGACTACAAAATCTTTAGTGACTGAATCATTTAAATAATTCCCAGACAGTTCATTCTCAACCCTTAAAGAGCTTCATGTATATTAGAAAGTGTGAATACTTTTAGATTTGTTGTTAGAATGAAAAACAAAACAAAGGGGTGTGTGAAAAAAACTCAATAAAGTAGCAAATATCTATTTACTTAGCTCAATAAAGATCCATATCATTTCCATATAAATAAAAAGAGAATAGACTGGGTTTTAAAATTCCTAAATTTATAAATGCTGTATTTCAAAAGCAAGGGCAAGAGATTGCCTAACTTAAGGTCATTCAACCTATATTGGCTTATAATTTTCTACATGTATAACTGAAGATAAGGCACTGATAACTGTATAGGTCCAAGTCTAGAGAGCTTTGCAAAATCAAGTTTGACAATTACTAACTACAGTAATTTTCACACCATGAAAACCTAAATATTTAGATCAAATCATCATCATCATCATCATCATCATCATCATCATCATCATCATCATCATCATCATCATCATCATCATCATCATCATCTTTTTCTTCTTCTTCTTAGCCGTTGTCTATCCACTGTAGGATGAAAGCCTCTTTCTCATGTTTCCAACCAATACAGTCCTGAATTTCTTTTGCCAATTAGGGCCACAATACTTGATGACATCAATCCCTCTTGTTTTAGGTCTCTTTCTTGGATGTTTTTTTATCAAGTGGGATGCATTCTATGACTGCCTTGGTCCACCTGCTATCAGTTCTTCTTGCTATGTGATCAGCCCATTTCCATTTTACCATATTTTTCAGAATATAAGACGCTCCGAAGTATAAGATGCATCTAGCTTTTGGGGAGGAAAACAAGAAAAAAATATCCGCCTCCCAGCAATTTGCCTATTGTTGCCTCTGCACGCCCCATTTTCAGCCTCCGCATCCCGTTCAGCCCGTTCCAGGCAATGGGGATCGGAACTGGCCAAAAACGGGGCATGCGGAGGCTGAAAACGGGGCATGCGGAGGCCGAAAATGGAGCATGCGGAGGCCAAAAATTGGGCGCACGGAGGCAGCAATAGGTGATGGCAATCCCTGTCGCCTGAAATAGCTGATTGTTGGGAGGCCGATCCAACCGACAATCAGCTGCCTGTGCTAAAGTTGACCAGGCTATTTGCTGTTTGCTGCAAGGAGGCAAATTACTGGGAGGCAGAGGCCAGCGGGTGGGTGGGTAGGACTTTGGCAACATTCGCTGTATAAGATACACAGACATTTCCACCCACTTTTGGGGGTGGAAAAAATACATTTTTACTCCGAAAAATACGGTAATTCTTTTACTCTCTTGATATTGTATACTATTGTTTGTTCTGTAATCCATGTGCAGGTCTTTCTATCTTGTCTTAATGCCAAACATGTATCTTTCCATGCCTTTTGCCCCACTCATAGATTTTGTATCGATTGTGTGGTTAGTGTCCATTTTCCACCAGCATATGTTAGAGCAGGTTGCACACACTGATCAAAAACTTTTCTCTTCAGGCATAGGGGGAAATTGTTTTTGCAAATTATGCTTAGCTTGCCAAATGCCTACTAACCACATTTAACACACTGTTCAATTTCCTTTGAAGTATTTCACAAACTAGCCTGGGCAAATGATGGAATAAAAATCAATGGTGCCTATTTAAATCACTTAAGATTTGCAGATGATGTTCACTTCTCATAAGACCCATAAGAGCTATAAAGACACATATAAGAGCTACACAAAGCAGGAGAACCATTTGGCTTAAAAATAAATCTTAAAAAGAGCCAGGTTATATTTAATAAATTCACCAAAGAAAGAAAAATGTTTATATCTAGAGAACTAGACGTAGTAGACCATTACACATACCTTGGCCAATGGATCTCAATGGAATGTGATACAATAAAGGAAATTGAACATGTTAAATGTGGTTGGCAGGCATTCGGCAAGCTAAGCATAATTTAGTTCAGGGGTGTCAAACTCAAGTCCTGCGAGCCAGATTTGGCCCGCGATGTGGTTAGATCTGGCCCGCAGAGCTACCCTGGAAACAGCGAAGGACTGGCCAACTGGACACTGATCTATAACCTGGCGAGAACCATTCAGTCCAGAATATGGTCAGCCTTAGATATGCAAGGCCAGCCTGGAGCCAGTGAGAGGCCACTCCTGCCCTGCCCCCACCCCCTAGGCATGCGCACAAGAGGTGATGAGAGTGCATGGGGCATGGCATCCCTGGGGACCATCTTGCCCCACAGGATGACTGCATTCTGAGTATGATGCCAGTGCTCGCCACCTCCTGTGCGCATGCCCAGGGGGCAGGGCTGAGGCAGCGGGGGCGATTTCTCGCTGGCTCCTGGGCAGCTTAGATCAGATCTAAGGCTGACTATGTTCAGGCCTGGATGGCTGCCACAAGTTATAGATCAGCACCTGCTCGGCCTGGGCCTGGCCAAGGTGATGCAGGCCAGTCCTTCGCTGTTTCCAGGGCGGCCCCATGGGCCAGGGGCAGAGATTGACAGCACTACTACTGTAATGGCTTTCCCACGCAGGGGCGGTCCCAGTGAAAAGGGAAGCCTCGTGGGCTATGAGGCCAGGCTCAGAAAGGGACAAGGGGAGGGGGAGAGACTGACAGCGCTTCCCTTTTACTGGGACAGCCCCCACCACCCCCTTTGGAAAGCTTGTGCCCGGCCCCTGCCCTGGCGCCTGCGGACTCCTACATACTTTGAACCTGCCAGGTAGGAGTTCCACTGGCAAAGCTGGACTAAGTTTACCAAGCTGCGGGCAGGGGAATGGCTGCTGGAGCCTCGCCCCATGCCCCAAGGTGGTGCCCACGGGACAGGGCTTGGCCAGGGATGTTCGCAGGCAAGGCTATGAGCCGTCGCATCTAGAGGGTGCTTTGGGGCAGAGTTGAATTGGGGGCAAGCTGGAGGGGCTGTGCCCCAGCCTGGCGGTTGGATGTGTAGATTGGATGGAGACTGCAAACTCGGCGTCTGGCGAGGGAGCTTCTGGGCATGTACAGAGTACCACTTGCTTTGTTCGCATGGGTTGGGTCTGCAGCCAAGAAGCCCAGCCATGGCTTTCCAATGGGGGTGGTCCCAGTGAAAGGGAAGCCTCGCAGACTGCGAGGCCAGGCCGAGTGGGGCATGGAGGCTCTGGTGCGGGCACTACACTGATCTATTTAGCCGGGGAGATGGTGCCGGCCATCCACCCGGAATGCGGTCGGTCTTAGATCTGACTCAAAAGGCCACCCTGCCACCCCCTCAGCATGCTCACAGGAAGCAGCAAATAGACGTGGGGGCCTGGCATTCCTGGCATCTTGCCCTGCAGGCAGACTGTATCCTTTCATCAAGGACCTGTGTGCTCGCCGTCTCCTGTGTGCACGCCCAGGGGATGGGCCCAATGTGGCAGGGTGCTCTCTGGCTCCAGGGTGGCCGCATGGGTCAAATCTAAGGCAGACCATGTTCCAACCCGAATGGCCACACCAAGTTGTAGATCAGCACTGTGCCCCCACCTCCATGCCCCGCTCACCGGCCTGGCCTCACCGGCCCTTTCACTGGGACCACCCCACCCCCGCGTGGGAAAGTCACGTCTGGCGGCAGCGAGGCCAATCTCTCCCCCTACCCTTGTCCCTTCCTCGGCGCAGAAAAGATTGGGACGACATGAAAAGCATTTGCAAGCTGATGACACTTTGCAGCAGTGAAATTGGCTTGCTTGAAGCCTCCCATCGGCTTGCAAATGCCTTTTGCATTGTCACAGTGTCTGTGCGAAGAGTGTTTGCAAGCCAATGAGACTTTGGAGCAGAGAAATTGCCTTGCTTGAAAACCTCCCATCAGCTTGTAAATGCTCTTCGCGCCAAGACTGGAACGGTGTGCAAAGCATTTTCAAGCCGATGGGAGGCTTCAAGCAAGCCAATTTCACTGCCCGAAAAGCTCGTCTTGCAAACACTCTTCGGCTGGATCTGCTCTTTGCAAGATCTTGCGCTACTGATCTCGTGTGATCTTGCTGATCTTGATCAGTACTGCACGAACTGCAGGGCATTGGTGGTTTTGTGCGGCTGAGGATGGTGCCTGGGTGTCGAAAAGTAGTGCACGAACTGCAACGGGGGTGTGTGTGAAAATGGGAAGCTGCTGTGGGCAATGGGCAGGCAGCAGTGGGCAGGGGCTTCCCATTTTGACCTCTCCCCATTGCTATTGCCTCTGCGCCTGGACTCCAGCCTAAAACTGAACAGTTAGTTCAGCTGTCCTCCCCCCAGTGCCGTTTGACACACCCCCCAGGCACCTTCTGCAGGTGCGTGCAAGCACCAATGCTCAGCTCCCCCCACCCGAGGCTTTGGCGCTCACCCTGGATCACCCCTCCCACCCTTATCTGGTCTATCACAAATGCCCCTCAACGTGAGCGACATCGAGCAGGCTAGGTTGAATTGGCCACGCTCACCCAGTCTCCTGACCACCCAGCCATGCTCAGCAACTATAATGCTGATCCGGCCCTCAATGAAATTGAGTTTGACACCTCTAATTTAGATGAACTGGATAAAATTAAATAATTAGATCTACAAAGGAAATACAAGCAGTCCTCAATTAACAACTGCAATTGGAACTGGCAACTGCAGCTATGCAACATGGTCATTCAGTGCATCATGTGACCACGCATGACTTACAAGAGTTCTGCTGCAGCCATTAAGCAAATTATTCACAATTATGAAGAATGATGTCATGTGACATGACTTGTGACTTCCTGCTGGCTTATCTATCGGCTTTGCTTGTCAGGAGCCAGCTGTGATGGTCGCAAATGTGATGCTGTGACCATCATAAATGCACGCTGATGGCCAAGCATTCAAATCACAATCACATGACTGTGCATATACAGTGATAACTGTAGGCTCCTGGTAAATAAGTATAAATCTACTTTATCAGCACTGTTATGTTTGAATGATGACTGAACTGGTTATTATGCTTAGTCACATATTTTTTTATCAAGATTAAATTAACTACAAATTACTAGGAATGGCAATTAGGACTGCTAAAAAAGGTTGAGTGTGCAGCCTCTTACCTCTAGCCCAGTGCACAGGATAAAGGTGTTTCCAGAGAAATCCTGTTTTCGCTAACTGTGACCATTTGGTGCTGACTTGACTACATCGGCATAATTCTTGAGGGCTAAGATAGCTAAAAATAGTGAGCATCACCTCAGAAGGCAGATGAACAATGCTGGTGGCTTGTTCTGGTTCTTCAGTTTCTGAAAAACAGAAGACACACTCTATAGGCACTTGACAAGTTGGTGAATCTTTGAAGAATTCAGCTCGAAACTGGCACTTCTAGAACTGTGGCAAAGAGAATGCTGTTGACAGCTGGGGGAGTTTTTTAAAAAAAAAGGCTATTTTTGGAATTATGCACCCAGTTACTCATTCACAGCTAAATTTCAATTTAAGGGCTTACCATGATCTACTTTTTCATCCACAGAATATTTAAAAGCTTTCTGGAGTTCTTCTGCTTGATTCCACAGACTAATCCCTCTACGTATTTCTGTTGCAGTTTCCTTCTGTGAGCAATGTTGTGCAATTACTTTCTTTTTTATGTCCTTCAGTTCTTCATAGGTAAAATATTCCATCAACATTGGCTGGAAAACCTAAGGGATAACTATGATCACTATTTGAACATCAATTCTAACATATTATATACTATATTATATTTGGAAAGTTATGGGCTTTTGGAGAATTATAAATATTCTTTACATTAAAAAAAATTATGGATTCAAGAATCATGCTTGCTCCATAAGATCCAAATCTAATGATCAAAGATGACTTCAAAAGAAAAACATAATTGACAGAATAAACATGGAAAAATGGAAAAACTATACATAACATGAATAGTATCAAGATAGAAAAAAATGTTTATTAAAAACAATAATTTACGTTGACAATGTAGCACATTTTCTTGTAGAAATACCAAGTTACATCTAATTCTTCAAAAAACTGCCAAAGTGCAAGTTTTTAAAAAACAATATACTCTCTTATTTATACTACCATGACAAGCATATCACATAAACACACACAGAAAGAGAATGTAAGCATCTACCACAGGGTAGAGAGTTTTGCAGATTTAGTATTTGGAGAGATATTAAAAATTCATTTAAAGTATGTTCTAATGTTTTTAAAAATATTAAATGTTATTCTTTTTCACATTTATAACCACTGCAGCATCCACATGATCAAAATTCAGATGCTTGGCAACTAGTTCATATTTATGATGATTGCATGGCAACTAGTTCATATTTATGATGATTGCAGTGTTCCAGGATTATGTGATCACCTCTTGCGATCTTCTGACAAGCAAAGTCAATCGGGACATCACTTTGCAACCATGTTACTAACTTAACAATGGCAGTGATTCACTTAACTGTGGCAAGAAAGTTTGTAAAATGGAGCAAAACTCATTTAACAACTGCCTTGTTTAGCAATAGAATTTATGGGCTCAATTGTGTCATAAGTCAAGGACTACCTGGAGTTAAATAAACATTGACCACTTTTAATCTTCTGAAGTCAAGCTTGGAAGATATAGCAATTTTAAGGGGCAACACAGCAAATGAATAGATCAAATATTTATCTACAGTTCTGTCACAAAGATGTACGGCAGTCCAATGAAAATGAGAAGTATGGCAAACATATATATCTGCCTTATTTAAAGTCAATGTAACAACACAACTATGCCATACCAGCACTAGTCAGTATAATACCCAGAGTAAGATGGGGAAAAGAGAAAGAAATAGATGTGAACTGTTTTGTGTTTCTTTGCTTAGCAGGATCTGCTAGTATAAATTCCAGCTTTGGACTGCAATACTGTTTACGATTTAACCTTTATTATTAGAATATTTTTAAATCCTGCCAGGGTACAAGAAACAAACATCTGAGGGCTGCTTGGTTTTACAGAATTTCCATTTGTAATATGTGTTCTTAACAACTCTGAAATATATTTTGAATCTAATTTTTATATGAAAAGACTTTTAGCCATATCAGGTGTAAAATTTAATTAGCATTGAAGATCAACAAAAAATCTTTTAATTTAATGTAAAAAAATAAAAAGTTTATTTGGGTGTGCTTCATATTAATATGTCACAAATTGGTGGAAGTTATTTTGCTCTCATTTACAAGAACAATGCATAATTTAAGCTCGCTCTCCCTGTTACTGTGAAGATTTTCCTAATTCAAATGACCAATCCAATGACCAAGGGAGATGGTTTCAAATGTCACAGAAGAGACTGAAAAGAAACACAAGGAGCCTGAAACATTTCACACTATGAAATCCTACGGGCTAAGGACAGAGCTGAGGGATAGGTTTTTTGAAACCCCAGGATTTTTTCCAGCTGAATTTACCTTTACGTTTAGTGAGTACATTCGAAGAAAGGGCAGAATCATCAAGTAGCATTTTCTTTTAACACATAAATGGCAAAATCTTTCTTTTTATAAAAATAATGATGAATACATACTATTCACTCCAAACCTTAAAAATAAAGGAAATGTTTCTCAAAACATTTAATCATTCTTCAAACCACTCACCTCCTCTTCCTCTTTCATATGAGGAAGGAAATCCCTGGTAAAAGCTTCCAATCGTTCCTTTAGCTGTTTTGCATAGTTGAGCTGCTCATATTCATTCTGAAAATTAGTTTTCAAATTCATCACAGAACTTTATGTGCCACGTAAGTTATAAATGTTTGATCTAATTATTTAATCAATAATACATTACATTTAAAGTATTAGATCATAAACTTTTAAAGACAAAAATAAAGAAATACCGGCATTGGTTTTCAAATATTTAGTAATAAAAGTTACTCCACAGTTTTTTCAATTCCAATCTATCAACTATACAAAATAGGGATTACAGTGGGAAGCACTGTGACATTTGCTTCTTTAAAGGTATACCTTCTATTGAAGTAAACACAACCTCTAAGCAAAACGTTGGGGTTTTTTTACACATTTCTTGTGGCTTAACTAAATGAGAAATCAAATGAAAATTTCAAAATAACATTTTTGGATAAAAGTTATATGTTAAACACTTTTTCTCTTCTGAGTATATTACAGCACCAAACAAACACCATGCTTCCTTCACAAAATCGTATCTATCAATGAAAATGATAGTCTCCGTTTTTATAATTAATCATTTACATGCAATATTGATACTGCTTTCTTAGAACTATTCTTCAATCAAAATTTTACCCATGCCAAAAATCAAACAAACTCACCTTTACATTTTTCAAGCCTTTTTCAAAGAGGCTAAGCATCTCCGACAACTTATTGTCTGAATGTACATTATATACAGTTTGGCTACGTTGCTGAAGTAAACCAATGATGTATTCATTTTCAATCTGTTCATGCATTTTAAACTCTTTAAATGTAGCATATAATGATTGGAGGAGAGCTCGGAAATCATTGTTGTTGGAGAAATTTGTCTTAGAAAGCTGAAAAAAATAGAGGGTTGCACATTAAATATTTGTTTTCTTTGAATTAATTTTTAAGAAACTAATCCTAAGAAGGTATTACACAATTTTAAATTCCTAACTAAATTTGAACTTCTGTAGTTTTATCCAGCTCTGCTTAAAATTATTTTAGTCATAAAATTCTGAAAGCTCAGAACGTTAGATTTATATTTCTCAGAACGTTAGATTTATATTTCTCCACCTTGATCAGGTTTTCCTCATTATAAATTTATTACAAAGTTGATTTTTGAGGCATACATTGCTGACCCCAGACCCATACCTATGATCAAGGTTCATTGCATACATAGTACAAGACAATCTTGAACAAACTACAGAGAGAGGTTTTAGTAAACCAGCTTTTTTTAATGGGTGGACAGGTCTAGAAAAGCACTGTGCCTGACCATGTCCCAGGATATGAGTCAGCAGAAAACCAAAGCAGTTTACTGGATCCAGAAATACAGTAACTTGAGTGGAAATCCTGACCTCTTTTCCAAGAATGGAGAAGAGGACAAAACTTAAATATTAATTTCTCTTTAGGCATCCTCAAAGTGATACCCGATAGACAACACTCGATAGATCTTGGATCCCCTTTTGCTTTGTCAAGGAGCCGCAGAGCACAATAAAAGAGCAGAAAAACACTTCCTTGAATCAAAGGCACAAACAAGCAACTCAGATAATTTTCTTTCCTGAAGCATATTATATAGGGTTTGGTTTCTTTTTTTTTAAATCTTGCTCTTTCAACCAAAAGAAGCTAACTAGTCATTCTCTTCTCTCACCATACCTAAATATTTTTTTTTCCTAAAAATTAAGTGATACAATATTTTCACCGCATTTCTAACTTTAAGCATACTTTGGTATTGCCACAGTAAACTAACTTAAGTTTCAATGGCTCTTTCAAAGGATCTAATATCTGGAATTTACTTTGTGCCTTTCATAATTTTCTTTTAAAATACAAGTCAATACACGTGGTATGTCTGGTAATCCTTGTCTTGTATTACAGATTAAAAGTAGATTCATACCTCCTCTAAATAAGTAAATAGACAAATGTTATCATGTAAACACCTAACACTTTGCTAATATGTCAAAATACATTATAACAATGTTATCTGCTTAACCACGTTAACCTGTAAATGCAAAACAAAATAATCCTTTATCACCTTGAAGAAAAACAAACCCTTAGAATATAACTTTTCTCAGACTACAATCTATTTCATTAAGACAAACTTGACTATGGTAGAAATATGTCTTTCTCCAGTTGCATTATTTCTATCTGCAAAGAGGTTGTATAGAAGACAGTGCTTTGATATTTTTTTCACTCAAACCTAAAACTCCTTTTTAGATCAAGAACTAATTCCTTAATTTTTCCAATTTGTATCTCTGTCCAAATGTCTAATTTCTAGCTTTGCAGATTGATCGACAATAATCAAGGGATCATGTTTCATGTGCTGTGTATTAATTACAGCCACAGACATCAGAGGATTGTTCTTGTTCTGTTCTTCCAAATTCTGCATTCAGTCAAGGTCTTGAAAAAAATGATAAAAAAGCCCAACGTCATTACTATTTGCAGCAAAGTTGTAAAAAGAGAGATCAAGAGAGAAAATCCATTAAATGCTTGATTCCTATTCCTATTCAGTTGAAGCATTGTTTTATATCCAATACTTGTGCCAAGCAACAGTTCAATTACACAGGTTTTTTTCCAACAGTCCAATTTTCTGCCATCATGGATTATTTTAGACTTCTGAAACTTTTGTTAGCTCAGAAATTTATGATTGGGAACAGCAAATACAAATGACTAATCTGCTCATTTGTATGCCAGCAGCATGTGATTTCAAATGACTAGTTCTCATGTCCATGTCTTTTTAAAACAAATATTTGGGGAAAAAAACATAATAAAAAAGCAGTTACCACCAGATTGATTCAACCAAGTAGATTCCTAGTCTACCTATTTTTAGGTTTATGAACGTTGCTGTTTTATTGTAATGAATACTATGTTATCCCAGTCCCGCCCAGGGTTCACACAGACAGGGCTCAGAGCTGGTTTAGACTGCAGCTGGTGCTAAGCCCAGGTCTGTATGATAAAATAATGCATTCTCTCGCATTCATAGTTTATAAGGCAACGACTGGCAAGTGAGGGACACAACCTCTTGAGATGCCTCTGGATCTGACTCAGTCTACCTCACCAGGCAGCTGTAGCTTTAGACCTTCAGCAGCTTAAATGACTTTCTTAATCTTTGCAAATTGAAGATGGGTGGACTTCAATAGTAGGTTGACTCAGCTTTCCATCCTTCTGAGGTGGGTAAAATGAGGACCCAGATTGTTGGGGAAATATGCTGACTCTGTAAACCGCTTAGAGAGGGTTGTAAAGCACTATGAAGCGCCATGTAAGTCTAAGTGATATTGCTATTGCTACTTCCCAGAATCATCTAGCCAGGGAGCTGCAGTTCACATTTTCCAGTTGCTGGAGTTGAGAAACACTGACAACAAAGAGATGGGCAAGGAGAGGAAACCCAGAGACCTTGCGCCAGTTATTCCCCCCACAGGAAAATAGATCCTTCCTTCCTGGATTAAAAGGGGGAAAAATCAACATCTCTAAAAACAGAAAAGCAGGTAGGGGGAGAACTACGTCGCGCGCAAGACAGCAACCCAAGCGCGCAACCGCACGGTTCTCCCCTTTTGTGCGCAGGCGCACTACCTCCATTCCGCCGGCTGAGGCCGAAGCTCGGGGGTGTGTCGTGGTGCCTGAAGTAAGGCGGCGGCGGCGGCGGCGGCTCCCACGACGCCCCTCAGCCCCTTCCCTACCTTGTCACAGTAGAGCCCGACGAGCTGCTTCATCCGCCAGTGCGGGGCGGTGAAAACATCCACCTCCTCCGGAAAGGGAGCCATCTTCTCTCCCCCATAGAGAGCGACGTTCGCTCCCTCAGCCGCACTACAGCAACGAGCATAGGTGGCCTGCTCTGCGCACGCGCCCCTGGTGGAGGCGGCGCAAGCGCCGATCCCACCCAACACGCGCCCCTGGTGGAGGCGACTGCCTTTTACTTAGAGAGGTATTTCCGGACCGAGAAGCGGCCATTTCCAGGCATTTTATAGAACTAGGAAGCGAGTGTCTTGCATCGGGTAACATCCTAATAAATACGTTTCTTCAGCCAGGTGGCAAGTTTAGAGGAGACTTAATATGGCCTTCCAGCAGACATGAAGCCTAAATTATGCAATTTGCAGAATGGCTGGTTTAGGGGGCTGTCCCGTGTCACGCATAAAGCAGAGTGTTTTTCAAACTTCGTAACTCTTTAAGATGTGTGGACTTTCAACTTCCAATGATTTTCCTTCATTTTTAAAATATCCATTTAATTTTTTTCTAATCTGCATGTTTGGTGTCTAACTATAATAAAGTAATTGATGGATTGCTATAATCGATTGATGTCCCCCCTCCCTTTTTCGTTTATGAAATGCTATAAGGTTCTGTTTTAACCACAGCGTCCGTCTCTGTGCAAAAACTTCTTAAGACTATTTTCCACATAGTTTTAATTCCAAAAGGACAGAAATGGTAGGGGGTATGGAGTGTGAAACAAAACAGCTTCAGCCTCTCTTTACAGTGAAAAATGCCAGCTCTTCCTTAGTTATTAAGAAATAAGAAATATATTTTGTCAATCATTTCCATCCATTACTTTTTGTCTTTCTTAATGGTTCTTTGCAAAATAGATTGACCTCATCTTTCTGGCAGCCCTTCAGATATTGGAACACTGCTTTCAGCTCTCTTGTCTCCCCTAGTCCTCCTGTTCACAAGACTAGACTAGTCAAGCCCAATTCCTGCAACCGTTCTTCATATACTTTAGCCTCCAGCCCTAATCGTCTTTGTTGCTCTTTTCAGTGCTCTTTCGAGAATACATCTTCTTTATAATATGGTGACCAAAACTGGATGCAGTATTCCAAGTATGATCTTATTAAGGCTTTGTAAAGCAGTACTAATACTTCATGCGATCATGATTCTATCCCTTTGTTAATGCAACCTAGGATTATATTGACTTTTTTTTACAGCTGCTGCACATTGCCCCTCATATTTAAGTGATTGTCCCGTTGGAAAAAATATCCTTCTGGGTTCAGTTCCAAGTGGGGGGGAAAGACACTGGAAACATGGTGACTGCTTGGAAAGATGGTTTAATGGTGGACTGCAGGACCACATAGTTTTGATGAATAGGATCACATGCTTTGGAGATCTTGGGTGAAGGAAAAAAAAGGAGAGGAATGCTGAGAGTCCCTTGATTTTATGCCCTCTCTGGCTTTGAACTTCCTGGGGTACAGGAAGAGTATCCCGATTGGTTGCTGTCAGAGGTCATGGCTAGCTTTGTAGGTTGTGTGCTGAGTTTGGTTGAATCTTGCTGGGTGATGCAATTAAAGGGCAATTAAATGGCTCTGCATGAAGGAGATAGATCTTTGTTATGTAGAATAGACTGGCCCAGGCCTTAATGACCCATTAACAAAGGGGGGGGGGTTTCTGCCTCTCTTGGTTTCTACTTCTCTTTTAGGGGAAATATTCTGCATTTTTAGTATATCCTAAAATATTTTTCTAGGAGCGGGATGGGTTTTAACTTCCAACAGTCCACTAGAACTCCAGGTATTGATGTCAGGCTGATTGGTCTGTGGTTTCCGGGATCTGTTTTTTTTTTCTTCCTTTTTTGAAGATGGGAACCACGTCAGCTCTTTTCCAGTCATCTTCCCAGGTATTGATGTCAGGCTGATTGGTCTATGGTTTCCGGGATCTGTTTTTTTTTCTTCCTTTTTTGAAGATGGGAACCACGTCAGCTCTTTTCCAGTTCTCCAGTGCTCCAGGATATTTAAAAGATATGGTTCAATGGTTCCCATATCACATCTGCCAGCTCTCCTTCAGAACTCTAGCATGTAATCAGTTTGGTTTCGATGATTGGAACTCATCTAGAGTGGACAGGTGTTCTCTTACCATTTTCTTGCTTACCTTAAATTGTATTCCTAGTTTGTCTTTTATGGTTATTTTTTGGTAGGTCAGACTGTATTATCTTTTTTCATGAAGACAGGTGCAAAGAATTAAGTAGCTCTGCTTTCTCTCTACTGCCATTACTTCTCTCATTAGTGGACTGATTGTTTTATTGACTTTTTTGTTTATTATATGTTGAAACAAACTTATTATTTTTGACATTTGTTGAAAGTCTTACTTCATTCTGAGCTTTAGCTTTCCTGACTTCATTTTTGCAGATTCAGGCTGTCTGCTAATATTCTGCCTTAGTTAATGTATCCCTCTTTCCATTTTTTGTACTTATCCTTTTTGTTGTTCAGTTTATCAGAGAGTTCTTTGTGCAACAATGCTGGTTTCTTCTTGATTTCTTGTTTTTTTCTTTTCAATGATATTGAGATGGGCTGGTTTTAAAATAATATTTTTCAGAGTTTCCCATGTTCTTGAATTGTTTTCCCCTTTAAGATTTTCATTCATGTAATCCTTCCCAAGCTTTTTCCAAATTTATTAAAATCAGCTCTTTCAAAATCTAAGACACTGGTTTGATTATGTTCTATTGTTTGCATTATATTGAATTCCAATATGAGATGGTCACTGTCCCTCAAAGTTCCAGCAATTTCAACCTCCTCTATCACTTCTTCTCTATTAGTAAGAATTAGGACCAGTATAGCTGTAGTTCTCTCCTGTACCTTTTAGATGACAAAGTTATCAGCTAGGTTGGTCAGGAACCAGTTTGATCTCCCACTTGATGCAGAGTTTGTCTCCCAGTTAATGTAAGGGTAGTTAAAGTCCCCCATTATTATTGTGGTTTGTTTCCTTCATATATTTGTTAACTGTTTAGAAAAAAATTCATCTATTATTTTGGTTGGTTGGGTATACACATATGGTATACACATATGGCAATGTCATTCTTTTTTTATTGGCCCATATGCATTCTAAGAGGCTTTCATTCTTGATTTTGTGCATTTCTTTAGAGAAGTTGTCATCTCTTATATATAATACAATTCTACCTCCCCTTTTGTTAGGTCTGTTTTCTACAGTTTGTATCCTACCATTAGTACATTCCAGTCATGAATTTCATTCCACCAAGATTCTGTAATGGCAGCTATATCATATTCATACTCTTGTACTAGTAATTCAAGTTCACCTTGTTTTTTCTCCAAACTTTGAGCATTTGAGTCCAGGTATAGTTCTGGGTATGCTTCCTATATTTCCTACTTTATATCTTTTTCTTCCTTCTATCACTCCCTACCTCATTGTTTAATTGATTGTCTTGGGGTTAATGCTCAGGATTAGGTCCTAAAGATCCTAAAGATTGGTCACCCTCCCCTCTCAATTTTAATTTAAAGCCCTTCTGATAAGTTGAGCCAGTTATTTTCCAAATACATTCTTCCTGGTTCTTGTGAGGTGCAACCCATCCCTTGCCAGAAGCCCTTCATTTTTTGTACAATAATGCAGACCATGGTGTAGGAATCTGAAGTTCTTTTGGCGGCACCAACTCTTAAGCTGGTGGTTCATTTCTAAAAGTCTTTGTTCCCTCATTAGATGTTGACTTATCATTGAAAGTGCAGATGAAAATACCACGTGCTCCCAACTCTTTAACTTTCTTGCCTAGCTGCTTGTAATTTCTCAATATTGCTTTCAAGTTCATTGTCATGTCATTTGTCCCTACATGAAGGAGAAGAAATGGAAAGTAATCTGTGAGTTTGATTATTTTAATAAGGTTCTCAGTCACATCTTTGATTTTTGCTCCAGGGAAACAACAGACCTCTCTAGATTAAATGTCCAGTCTACAGATAGCTGGTTCTGTTCCCCTGAGAATTGAATCTCCTATCACCAACACTCACCTTTTTTTATAGGGAAGTCTGAGCTACTTTTCTTTACAGGAGCACTTGATGATGCCTCTTTTCTAGGGACACTTTTCAAGATGTCTGCATG
>JANHFL010005942.1:0-19406 GCA_032468155.1 Oxyrhabdium leporinum
TATCTATCTATCTATCTATCTATCTATCTATCTATCTATCTATCTATCTATCTATCTATCTATCTATCTATCATCTTATTGTTTAAATGTTTTTACGTTTTATAATGTACATTACCCAGAATTATTTTATGAGATGGCAACCATCTAATAAATTATTTAAAAATAAAATTAGATATTTTCTGATGTAATGGCCAATTCATTTTAGATACGCTGTTCTAGATTTTAAATTTATAAAGTACTGATAATCAAATTTATAATATTTAAAGAATACAATTAGAATGGGTGTTTTAATAAACATAGAACTCTATGTAGAATTAACTAGTAGATTAAACAAATAGAAAAAGGAGATCATAGCAAAATCACAATTATACAAAATTTCAAATAGAAAAAACAAAGGTAGCAATGTGGCTCCATAAAAAGTTTAATGAAGATTTGAAAATACCTACAAACACACACACTGAAGGGAAGATCAGTTTCCAAGGACGAGTGTATAAAGATGATTTCAAAACAAAATTAAAAATCAACTGATAGATAAAAAAACATTAAGGAAAATAACAACAAAAGCGAAAATATTTGATATACCCATTGAAATAAAAGACGATACAGTCAAGGAGCCCAAGGAGTCTGCTGAAATCCTAAAAATAAGAAACAAAATATAGGTAGAACCATTCAGATGTATTTGTTCGTTCAGTTCTATCAGGTAATTGTGAAAGAGCAACATGCAGCTTCAGGCTAATAGAAACCACTAAAAAACATTTATTTTCAAAGTTCATAACTCCAGGGCCAGATGAATCACTTTATAGACTATGAAGGAACTTGCTGATGGTCTGTAAAATTCTATCTCTTATTTTTGTTGAAGCAACTTGGCTGAAAGATAACTTGAAAGTGGTAAATGTAAACTTCTTAAAAGGGACAAAAGTCAGACTGACTTCTAAACATGAAACAATTTCATAGAGATTATCTTTGAAGAAAGGCATTGATTATCAGAAGTCAACATGAATTTATGACAATAATATATCTTGTCAGATTATCCAGTTATATGGTAGCACCAATCTGACCTTTGTGCACCTGAAAAAATGCTATGTAAAATTAGTCCTAGTGAGTACATACCAGATTTGTGTATTTGAAAAAGAGGGACCACCTGGTCATGAAAATTACAGGTGCATTTAATTCAGTTGTCTCTAAATTTCTTCTTTACTGTTTGTTGGTTTGGTTTGATTTAGTTTACTGTTCCAGGCTTACACAGCTTTTTGCCATGGAAACAGACAACTGTTTATTTACATCTATAAATAAATCTGCATTTGGAGTTATTATTCAATCTTATATCTTTGAACATTTTTCTTCCATATCTTATAGATAATAAATATCAGCATAATGATTTGTTAGTCCGAAATATGTTGCAGTTAGTTAACCTAAAGTTTCAGCAACACAACTAAAATTAATTTATGTGGAGTAGAAAGGATTACAATGGAAAACGTAGCTCCATAATATACATGTGTTTGCTGTATTATCACATTTACAGAATTTGAATCCTGGATGGCTTCAGGTATAACACTTGCATAATAGTATAACATTTGTATGAATAATTGCGAAGTATAATTGATACGAGTGCAAGCAAGTCAAGGGTGTACTGTAGAACATATGTTTTTTATGAGCTGATTTTTTTTTAAGTACTCTGGACTCATAAGCTCCAGATGGCCAAATGTAAAATGTCATCATAGGATTAACAGTAGAAGAATCATAAAATCTTTGCAGTTCCTTCAGAATATCACCTTATAGAATGATAGAAGTAAGCAGTAAAAATGATCATGGTTAAGTAGTTAAGGGCCACTTTCTGAATTTCAGTAAACTCAACTCTAAAAATTTCAATGGTTCCTCATAGAGAATTTGGGCAGAAAAAGAGAGAGATAAATATACTGTAACATAATTAAAATATTGCAGATCCCACACTAATATCATTGCTTGCAAGTCTACTAAGCAAAGAGGCAGTTAAAGTGATATGTCATTTGGACTTTGATTAGCATCAAGCTTTTTACATTGTTTATTAAATGACTTTGTTTCTGGTTAATTGCTGGGGTTGCTAATCCACATTGGTTGCGCTATCCTGATGTAAATTTTCTAAGAGGATGAATTATCTGTATGCTTCTAACATTCACAACTACTTTCAATCAAATCCCAGTTCACATTGTAGTATGAATGCTCTGCACATTATGTATAGTATTAGACTTCTTGTCCAATTTTTGTAGTTTTGTCCTAATACAGGCATTCTTCAATTTGCAACCACAATTGAGGCCAACATTTATGTTGTTAAGTGAGACATTTGTTAAGTGAGTTTTGCTCCATTTTATGACCTTTCTTAGCACAGTTGTTAAGTGACTTACCACAGTTGATAAGTTAGTAACACAGTTGTTCAATAAATCTTGCTTTCCCATTGGTTTTGCTTATCAAAAAATTGCAAAAATTGATCCCATGACCATGGGACACAGCAACGGTCACAAGTATGAGTCAGTTGCCAAACATCTAAAATTTGATCAAATGATCATGGGGATGTTGCAAAGGTTGTAAATGTGAAAAACGGTCATAAGTCACTTTTTTCAGTGCCGTTATAACTTTGAATGGTCATCAAATGAACTGCTGTAAGTCAAGGACTACCTGTATTTTGAAATTGCAGTCTCTGAGTAATTTATATCTATGTGGTGATACACTAACAGTGAATCATAATTTGGTATCATGGGGCATTCTGCAAAGTTTAATGCAACACATATATAAGAATTTTGGAGGCTAAACTATTCCATAAAATCACATGCCTAGTTTATTTTTGTGGGGACAAATTTTGTGAACTGATTCCAGCATACTGTTCAAAACAATTTTATAAATTAACTCTAAAAGGTTTATTATTTGTACAGTTGTTCATGCTTTTTGTGGTAATTTCTGAATAAAAATATTCATAGATAACAAAGGATGAAATGAATTGATTGAAATAGAAATCTTCATTTATGATGATTATATAAACAAATGAATGAATATTTTAGGTTTGGATTACTTTTACTCATTATGTAGGGAGATTCCTGTGCAAATAGTATAATCAGGTCTTTGATATATTTTTGTGATTACATCCATTTCAAAGTGGATTGGGTAAAGCTGAACAAATTATCAAAAAATAGTTTCTATGTATTTCCATAACGCTTTTATCACTCTTGTTTCTGTCCAAGTTCTTTCTTATAATGGTCTTTCCTTCAGTGTTATGTGCCCAACTACCATAGGTATGACTGCTTGTAAAACCATCAGATGTCATGATATTAATGTATGTAAGTATGTATGTAAATAAATACTTTTATTGTTCTAATCAGCATATTGTTCTAACCAGCATATAATGAACCATAAAATATAATAAATCAAAAATAAAACTGTAAAATTATAAAATAAAGTAAAATAAAAACAGTACTTGGTGTAAAAAGATTATAGCAAGATAAAGCCAAAGCTGTAGCTAAGAACATATATTCTTTTCTAAGTTTAACAGAACAGCAAAAGAAGCAACTTGGATGCTGACATTGGGAACGTGTCTAGCACAATATAGGTAAATTTTTCGAGATCCAAGACCTTGAGTTCACTTGCCATCATTATAGAACAATGGAGGCATTATGGACAGTGAGGTGAAAGAAAAAAGATTGTGAAATATTATTAATAATTATTAAAGTCTATCATAGTGCACAATCCCTGGGATTCATTACAGTACTATGGTTTTATAACTTTATAAGTAATTTTAACTTTATAACATGGAAGTGTTTTCATATATGTTATTATGGTAAACTACTGAGATCAATTGTAGCAGATGAAAAATATTAATAAATTAAAAAATGAAATTAATGATGTGGCACAGAGAACAATAATAGTCAAACAACATAAATATAGTAAACATCAATACAAAACTTGCAAGTATTTTTATTATCTATCAACATGAAAGAATGAAAAACATAATTTAAATGCAAGAAAAATACTGATTTGGCTATGGTAAAGCTTGGATTAAATAACTAAATTGAAAAATCTGGAGTGACTGCTAAAATCATCCCTGAGTCAAAACAGATTCTTTAACTGTCTTATTCCTTTTTTGTGTTAACTGATATGTAAGACTCATTACAACAAAACAATTTATTTAGCTTTAATATATTAAACTCAAATCATAAGAAACAATGTTTATAAAAGATCAAACTGATATTATTCATTATGCAATGATCCTTTAAAAATCAGATTATGTATTCCATGTCTTCTTACAGTATAGTGCCTCAATAATTTGGAAATACATTGCATAAATAGGACTTTTGGCTGTACCAAGAATGACAAGGAAAATAGGGGGATAAACAGATGATGTCAAGATAAGACAAAAATAGATGTAGATTTTTCTTGTTATTCTTTCTCATGGTTGTCAACCACTGGAGTCTGTGAAACAATGCTTCATTACATAGACTTCCCTGTCTTTGGGGGATATAACCTACAAATAAGAACACAACCTAGAATGTAATTCTTCATAGGAAGTCACATGACTTTGAAACATAATAGAAATTGTTATACTCTTAAATCTCGTGGCTATTTTCAAAAGAAATGTTTGGTTACAGTTGAAAATATTTTCTCTGACGAATTTACTTCACATACTTCTGCCAATTTCAGTTTAGATATATCTTCCAATTTTAGAACAAGACCACCAACCACAGTTCAATTAAAATTCAATTTGTAACAACTCTCATTACATTCAAACTAACAAATTCTATGTTATTAGCTAGTTTGCAAAAGCCAGAGGTTATCCAAAATGCAAAGACAAAGTCTATTATTTCTTTTTAAAAATAAATGCCATGGAATTATAATGTTGCCACTTGTCTGGCTTCGTCTAAGAATGTCTTGATTGACAGTACCCTAGGAGATGTCAACAGTCCATCACCTCCATTGTACTCTTGCGTACCACAGCTGCCTTGGGACTTCTTTTTCAGATATTCCTGAAGAGCTGTCAGCATACTAGAATGATGACTTCTTGTGGAGTTACTTGGTTAAGATAAGGTGCCTGTTTAAGTGGAAGACAACACTACATAATGGATGAGAAAGAACCTTATTACAGTATAGATCCTCTTCAGAAAGCACAGAGAATGAAATGTCCATATGAAAACATTATTGACAGGTCTTCTCTATTTTCTGCATTGCCAGAAGAGGCTCTTTGACAGTTTTAAGGACAGATCCTTTGTAGAAATCAGCAAGTCGTAGAACATATACTTGTCAATTGCCTGCATAACTGGCATTCCCTCCGGTGCCCTGATGGAGAACCAACCTCCTCCTTTCCCCATCTTTTTCCTTCATTTTCTTATATTGCTATAGCAGTAAACAAGAACCTCCCTCCCCCTTTAAAAGGATAACATTATGTGATGATGGTATAATAATAGCAATATCACTATCCCAGGTCTTGGAAAGGACTCAAGAGGTGGATAAAAATGCCAAACCCAATCCAAACATCTGTGACTGTGTGGCCAACTATAATAATGCTTTTTTTTTAATGTTTGTGGGATCTGTGATCAATAAGCTTACTGCCACAGAGAGGAACACTGAGTCAAAGCAAAAGTCACAAAATTGAAGCTGCTTGAAATTTGTATAACATTAAAGTGGATTTGTGAAAGCATTTTACTTTTTAAAATTTTCCAAGCCTTCTTGATTGACTTGATTGGTTGTACTGAACCCACAAACTGGGAAAATTATTTTATCTTATATTTCTTTAGAGTGTGAAGAGAACAAAAGTTTATAATACTTGGAGGAACTTGTTGCACATATGTTAAAGAATAACATGGATAAACAATATAAAGGGATTGACAACAGAAGATGGATGATGGCCTGCTCAAGTAGGCTGGCACTTAACTTGTGACTGGGAAAGCACTGATAATATTTCAGTATATAAATGGTGTATATATTTCAGTATATAAATGATGAGCTACATTAAAACCATCATCATCATGCTGATGATGTTGCTACACAGGAAAAGAAAATTAGAAGCTCTAAGACAGAATTACAGTGGAAATATGGGATGTAAGTAACATGAACACAGAAGAGCTCAGTATAGTGAAAGGTGAATTGAAATGATTACAAATCGACATTTTAGGCATTAGTGAACTGAGACAGACCAGGATTGGACATTTTCAATCATAGAATCCCACTGTTTACTACTCAAGACATTAAAACAACAAAGGAATAGTATTGTTGCTGTAGCTGTGAGGAATATAGCAAGGACAGTACTTAGCTACAATGCAGTCAGAATCTGAATAGTATTAATTAAACTTCATGGCTCATGGTCAACCTTTTAATAGGACAATTATCCAAGTTTATGTTCCAACTACTGATGCAGAAAAATAGGAGATTGATGAATTATAAGTAGTCTTTGTTGAAGGACCTCTTGTTTAGTGTTTTCTCTTATAAAAACAACATAATGGACTCATTTGCTATCACCATAAGAATATATATAGGTTATTATGCTTTTTATTCCAATACAGAAATTTGAACAGGAACACTTCAAGTTCATATTGCTGATTTATTCGCTTCCTCACTGTAACTATTCCAAGAGATGAAAGGGGCAGAAGACCAGTTTCTCCTAATATTTGCCAGATAGCTGTCATCCTGTTCTGCTTTTTGACTATCTTCCTATGTAGTTCGCTGAGGTTAATAAAGAATGGCACGTAGCACAAACAATCATGCTTCCAGCTTTCACCTTCACACAACTATATTACTGGTAGTTTTACAGAAATACATCCAATCTAATGCCATCTTTGAAATCATAGCACCAGTGAAGGACCGCATACTTGACTTGCCCTCTCTTTTCTGTAATAACTTCACTGATCTCATAATCCCAAATAAAGCAATAAAGTAACTATTACAACTCTTTTTACTTTGAGCAATATTCAGTAAATGAAAAGTGATTTGTAGCAGCAATCTTAGCTTTTGATTTACCAATGGAATGCTAGTGGAGTATCAGAGAGACCTTTGTGCTGCAGGTCACCAAAAGTATGACCACGCGAGCAAAATTAGTGACCATAATAAATATTTAACAACTTAATTCACAGTCATGACCTGTGCTGATTGGATGCACTAAAATAACAGAAGCAAGCTTCATTTTATAATGTATGCTCATACAGAAATTATATGCCATAGGTTTAATTCCAACTCTAATGATGTATACATGTTCTGCAAGTCACCTAGAAATTGGTACTAAGGAACTGAAGTTTCATGGATTCAGAATATGGTGCAGGTTAGATTTTTAATAGGGTGAAGTAATGTTTTCAAGTTATGACAATGGCGTTCTAAAAAAAAAATAGATTCTCTTTTTAAAATAACCATAGTAAATACAAATTTTAAACAATGGTATTGTAATAATTATTTGTAAGCCTTACTGCTAGCAACATGTTGATTTTATCTATGTTGGTTCCAGTGGAATTAATACAATTTTAATCTTGGGAACAGTTACTTGTAATTTGTACTTTACTAATGTTTATAATTTCTATTTTGAAGTGCTCTTCACAATTAGAAAATAATAAAACATTCATAGAGATCAGGTTAATCTAGACACATTTTTGTTTATACAGTAACTTGTAATTTACAAGCTTAACAGTGAGAAAGAATATACCAAATGCTGTGAAATGAACTTCTCATCTGTAAAGTGACTTAGAATAGTTTTCCAGAATTGTTATGATAAACTTTTGAAGCTAACATTTGTTCCATCATTTTGATAATATATGCAGATAAGCTATGCATAATCTCATTCACTCATTAAAAGACTTCAAACATCTGCTATATATTCCAATGGGTACTTCCATTTTCATAGATATGTTAGAACAAATACCTCCTAAATTATTGCTTACCTGCCTACTGAAAGGTAATAAAGACTATAATCCACCACAGTATAATAAAATTCCAAGTATGTACTTCAGTCTTGAATAAAATTGCAAAACAAGTATGATTATCAAGCTATGTATTCCCAGAATATACAGAATCATTTGTACCTTAAAGCCTATATTCAAATCAATTCTGTCTTATAAATCACATTATTTTGTATTCCCAATATTTCTGGTAATTATACAAGATGGCTAGAATAGTTATTTTGTTCAGACCAACAATGTCAGAATCACATGAAGTTTCAGCATTCTTCTGGGAGGCTATGTGGAATTTAAAGCTTACATGGACTAAATCTCACAAAGTGTGATAATCTTTTGAGGTTTGAGGCATTTTAATTTTAATTTTCAGGGAATCAGTCATCTGTATTATTGTATTAGTCTTTCTGGAGATGACTGATGTTGCAGATTCCTGAATTAAAGGCATAATAGGAAAAATAAAATCATATAATGGTTAAAAACAGATATTACCGTATTTTTTGGACTATAAGATTCATTGGACTATAAGACGCACCTTGGAAAACAAGAAAAAATAGTGTTTTGCCTGCGCGCATCCAATTTTTGCCCTCCCTGGCATCCAGAAGCACTCTGCAGGCCAAAAATGAGCCTGTTTTTGGCCTGCCAAAGCCTCCATGCATCCCGTTTTCAGCCTCCCCGGTGTCCAGGAGCACTCTGCAGGCCATAAACACGCCCGGTTTTGGCCTTCGTAGGCCTCCATTGGTTCCATTTTCAGCCTCCCCAACACCAGGGAGGGCAAAAATGGGATGTGCGGAAGCTTTGGGAAGACAAAAATGGTGATGTTTTTGGCCTGCAGAGTGCTTCTGGATATGGGGAGGGCAAAAACAGGACTCGCGGAAGCCTCTAGAGGCCAAAAAGGGTACGTTTTTGGCCTGCAGAGTGCTTCTGGACGCCGGGGAAGGCAAAAACGGGATGCACGGCAGGCCAAAAATGGGCCCGTATTTACTCTATAAGACGCAGAGACAATTCCACCCACTCTTTTGGGTGGGAAAGTGTGTCTTATAGTCCAAAAAATGCAGTAGTTCAGGTGTAAAATGGCACATCTAGAAACTGAAAGGTATCTTTTATATTCATGTGCACTAAAGAGATATTATGCACTCACATTTATTCCACTGACACTTAAGAATAGTAATCCTAGCAAACCATTTCTTTAAAACTTTAGCTAAATGATTTCAAAAAACACCAAGAAAACAAAGCAGAGATTTGGAAGGAACAAGTAATTCTTCTTTGTTACCATCCCATCTTCTTTGGCTTTAGATTTCAAAGCAGGAAATATTACTGAATTAGTACTCTTGACTTCTTTTTTAAGATACCATGTTTACATATCATAATGGGCTTTGATTATATGTTCAAATGGAAGCAGCAATTCAAATGGATCCAGAGCAAATAAGTTTTTCACTGGAAGAATACTGCACATTGATTTGTCCATTACAGAAAACAATATTTCTTCAAAAATCCCTTATGTAACATTTTTATATACAAGCATTTGAATCAAATGCCTGTCTTTTATAAAAAAAGATTTATCTCTCAATCCAACTATGCAATTGAAAGCCAACTCTTCCAGCATAACTATGATCATAAGGTAAGTGATCCAGAAAACATTTAACCCCAAGATTTTGATATTTACAGGACACTAGTAACACATGGCTACATAAGCAAAGGAAGTTATTACTATTCAATATTGTTTTATAAAATCATAAATATTTTGGAATGTAGAGCCACATTTTGTATTTGGAAATAATTCTTTGCAAAATGATATTGATACTAAATTGTAATGATGATGATGATGGTGGTGATGATGATGGTGATGAAAAATAATAATTCCAACTACTTCAATGCAGGCCAGTACAAGACATCTGTCCGTCTAAATAGCTTGCTTATTTAGACAGTCAGGTGTCCACAGGGAGGGACTGAACAAAAGAGACAGTGGGAATAATCATGTGACCAAATTCCACTTTTTAAAAGTGTGACGCATCTTACAGAATAAATCTTACAGGACCACCTACTGTATCTGAAAGCATTAACTTTACTTACATACATACAACTAGTTGCACATTTCTTTGCAGACTTGCTGCTTTTTACCCTTTGATATCTCTTTTGCCCAATGCAAGGCCGTATCCTTAACAAATACTGTATTTTAAAAGGAATATCCAATAACTGTATATGAAACAATTAGTCAAAAGAATCTCTGAATCTTATTTTCAATGCTGAATCATTTGCATACCAGTAAAGAAGAATATTTGTAGCTCAGAGTTGAAATGAGGGGACCTTGGTGCTGTCTGAGCTTGTTTGTTTTCTTGCAGACATTTATTATCCCAACTAAGTAACATCATCAGTGCTAGTAAGGAGTGCTGTTTGCTGTCAGTTTATATTCTGGTGTCTTGCCTGTCTGGGTGGGTGGGAATGGTCTCAGGTAATCTTTGGTTGGGCTGTGTACTACAGGCTCTTTGGAAGTTTCTTGACTGGGAAACTCTACGGAATTTATAGAAGCCTGGCACTCTGACAAATCAGCCATCAATAGACACATAGACATTAACAACATCTATAGACAAAAGGGACAATCAATCAAAAGAGAAAAAGAACTCAAGCACCTCTCCATCAGTAATCAGCATTCAAATCAGCAAAGATTAACTCCAAGGTCAACTTCAGACCAACAATCAAGTAAGCAATACCCCAATCAAGAAACTGCCGAAGAGCCATTAGTAAACAGTCCAACCAAAAAATCCCTAAGACCTCCACGTATCCACACAGACAGGCAAGGCACCAGAATATAAACTGATAGCAAACAGCACTCCTTACTAGCACTGATGATGTTACCTAATTAGGGTAATGAAATGTCTGCAAGAAAACAAGGTCAAAGAACACCAAGGACCCCTCAAAGCAAAGAATAATTAAAACATCAGAATGTGAAAAATAAGTAATTAAAAATATTTTTATACATGCAAAAACATAACAATTTATAAATCCAATGAATTTGCAGTCACTTTAACTTCAGATACTTACAAATGTTATCCTAGCAAAAGCACCCATAAAATTCAGACAGTTAATATCTATCAACAATAAATCTTTAAAAGTCTACTGGATAACTAGTTAATTAAGGAAGAGACTTTAAGACATTATCTAGGTAGTGATCCACATCTTTCACAACTCCTGAATTTAAATGAAATCCTTCTTTACATTAAATATTGACTATTGAATGTTAGGGAACCAATTTTATAACCTTTCTGCCAGATTCTGAAAAATACTTCTCCATGAACAAGTTAAAAAAGTCACATAGTATTTTGTGACTGTGGAAATCATCTCAATAGCAGGCTATCAAGATATAAAAGAAGAAAGATAGGATAGACTCTGCCTCATGGACCCTAAATATGAAACCCAACATTTGTACTACCTTTTTACCCTTTTAGGAAGTCAATGAAATCCCCATCAGTAATAAACACATTAATAAACTGAGAACTCATTAGGGATGATAAAGCTATTTGTAAAAACATACCAAATAAATTGAAATGTCACAGTCTAGTACTGCAGAGATCACACAGAAGAAAGAAGAATGGATATCTCTAGAAACCCAAACAGTTAAAAAGATGGGGGGGGGGGAGGAGAACAACATGTAGTTTTAAAAAAACCCATCTCGCTGAGAAGAAACTTTTTCCTGGCATAAGGAATTATTTCTCAAGAATCAGATTACACGAGCAACCTATATAGATGAATTTTCAAGTACCTTCTATGACACTTCAAAAAAAATAATAATTCAAGTTCCTAAGTATTCCACTACATATTCCTTTTCCAGTATTAGCAGTTATCTGGACCTGATGATGTAATACACTGGTAGAAGTACAAGATGCTATTAGCTGACTTATCAGCAAAGAGCAGTGTTTCTGTAATTTGCATTAAAGTGATGTTGCTGGTCAGTTAGAAATTAATTAATGAGTTAGTTTTATTGTGGAGTGATCTTATAATATATAAGAAAAGAAGAATAGCTGTTAGTAAAAATGACTGAATTATTCAACTTAATTAATTAAATAAAAGCCTTTTTAAAAAAAGCAAGGAAAAGTTCAAAGTTCAAACCTTTATTGTCAATGCACAACATGTGTACAATGAGATTGAATGAGCCTCCCTTGGTGCAGCCTACCCAAGAACACGGAATACATCTCAATCATCAATAAATAAAAGAAATCCCTAATCCCAGATAAGTAATAAACTAGCACACATTTCCCATACACATATACATATAATATTACACTGGTATATACACTGGCACTGTAAGTCTATCACATTAAGCCTTATTGTGGTATTATGTTGTGTTTAATAGTCTGACGGCCCATGGATAAAAGCTATTCTTCATCCTATTTGTCCGTCTGGCTATGCTTCTATATCTCCTGCCCGCTGGTAGGAGAATAAGGAGATGCTGTCCAGGGTATGAGTTGTCCCTCAGGATTTTCCTCATACTGCTGAGACAGCGGGACCTGGCAATTTCATCCAATGGGGTTAGGGGGCAGCCCATGATTTTTTGTGCTGTGCTCATCACCCTCTGTAGTGCCTTCCTGTCCACAGCTGTTAAGCCAGCATATCATACCGTGACACAATATGTGAGGGCGCTTTCTATCGTGGACATGTAAGGGGCCTTTTGTGTGATTCACAATGGGATAGTCTCTTTCTCTACTGATTTAGAATTATAAAATTTTCTAAGCATATGCTTTCCTCTTCTGTGAATTCAGATATCTTTGTTTTTGTTAAAACAGGAACTATGGATGATGAAAGATACAGTGCTCTGATTTCTTTGGAGTAAATCACATAGAATTTCCATTTAAAAATCCTCACAGATGTTTAATATCATAATAGATGTTAGATGCAGTTTTTCTCTACAAATCTATTATTGAATTCAGCCCCTCATAATGGAATCTCAGGGAAACACTGCTAGAGTATCCCCTAGCAGACCATACTACTGTATTGGCTATAAAGTAGCCAAATTGTACTCGACTGCCATCAGGTGAGGCAGCAAATATTATCTAATTAAAAAAACACCTGCATTGCTTTGATAGCGTCACAATTTTAATTTCTCCCATTTCTTTTTCTTTTTAACTCTTCTAATTCTTTTTCATTGTTATTTTTATCAACTATGTGGAATGTTATGTATTGTATATGATATACATACATACCTTGGTCAAGATCATAATGTTTATTACTACTACAATTCAAAATACATATTACTACTGTATATATATGCATGTATCCATAGTTAACATGTGAATAAAATCCACCAATAAGAAGACTCTTTCTGATTGTCTTAATCTATCATAAACATTTGTCTCAGGCTCAATTTACATCT
Organism: Oxyrhabdium leporinum; assembly: GCA_032468155.1. Lineage (NCBI taxonomy): Eukaryota > Metazoa > Chordata > Lepidosauria > Squamata > Cyclocoridae > Oxyrhabdium > Oxyrhabdium leporinum. The sequence goes on from JANHFL010005942.1 coordinate 13,261, forward strand.
ATGCCACCATCCTATCTATCTTCCTCTCTTTCACTAACTATTGCAGCACTATCACAATTATGCTGTTTAAGTCCCACTATAGTCCACCTATCATTAAGTTGTCCTTGGTGCTTTCTGAGCTTGGTTGTTTTCTTGCAGACATTTCATTAACCCAAACTGGGTAATATCATCTTGTTAGTCTCAGAGAGCACCAAGGAGCCCTCATTTCAATCTCGAGCTACAAATATTTTCTTCATTGGTACCACCTATTATTATTTTCATGACTTAAGCTGTTGGCAAGACAATAAAGAAATAATTCAGGCAACAAAAATATAGATGCTACAGTTCCTAAAATTGCTATGGCCCAAAACTTTATAAAATTTGCAAACATTGTAACAGTTTCACACAGAAACCGTAGTGTTCAACTCTGCTCTACAATTTACGGTTTTACTTTGACATATCAAAGTGATTTTCTGAAGAGTAGAGTAGAGTAGAGTAGAGTAGAGTAGAGTAGCAATAAGGATCTTAAAGTGATTGCTCCACAACCAGTGTAGTCCAACATTAGGATGTGACTCAATGTACAAATATATCCAAAAATACAGTATAATCTCCCAGTGAAATTGTGTTAATGAATTCCTAGGAGAACAGAAACTAACACATTCATATACTTGGTGTATCATCTGGATACAAATATTTTTGCAGTAGTAATTAAAATTACAACTATATTTATATTAGTATTTTCTACTTTCTACTTTTATCTTATTACTAGTACATATAATATATCATTCATTATAACTATAATCATTTTAACATTCTTAATTCAATTCAACTATTTTCTGCCTTTGCTACTTTTCTTTTATCTCTAATTTTGATATTTTGATATTTATTCTATAACCATCGGTAAAATAGTTCCCATATCATATAATATTCAATATGTTCCTTCTCTTTGGTTGCAAATGTTAATCTATTCATCTCTGCACATTCTAGTATTTTCCTGATCACATTTCCTCTGTAGGAAGCATTCCACTTTTCCAATTCTGTGCAAATACAATTCTAGCTGCAGTTAATACATAAATAATTAAACATACATTCTCTTTACTATAAGTATCAGGTAGAATACCCAATAAAAATATTTTAGGTTTTAACTCAATATGCATCTTGCTGTTAATTGCACCTCTAGATACTTCACTTTCTTGACAATCTGTATGCTTAATCTCTTCACTATCTCTTTTTTTTCTGTTTATTTCTATATTTATTTCTTGTATATTAGATATTAACTCTGCTGATGTCCATATCTTATCTATTCTAGACCAAGACATGTGTCTATGTGAGTAAAATGAGTATTGATTTTTCTCTGGGTGGATCTCTCGCCATACACCTTGGATGCCTAATTCTTCTGCCATTTTGAAAAGGCTTTGGGGAGTGTTTTTCTAACTTTTTTGTTTGTTTTTCTAGTTTTATAGTCCAATTCCACATCCACAATTGCATTTAAATCTCCCACTATACATACGTTTTCATATTCAATTTCTCTTATTTTTTAATGCAATTTGTTATAAAAATCCTCTTGATTGCTATTTGGTGTATATATTGCTACTAGAAGTATCTGTTTATAATTCATCATTATCTCCACCATCAATTTTTTTTTCTTTTGTCAATGTCCCTGCCAATAATTCTGCCATTTTTTCTGCTAGGTTCTCTCCCTTTTCTTCAGAAATCTCAGATAATAAACTGCCCTATCCATTTCTAATAGAATTATTATTCTTTCTTTATTTTTGTCTGCTATTGTAAGTCTATAGTTAACTTCTCCCACTTTTTTTCTGTTCACTCAGCTTTCTCTTCAACTTTTTGTTTATGTTGCTCATTTCTCACCATCATTCATTGAAAATTCTCTATTTTCTCTTCTACTTTGCCTATTCTCTCCTTCATATCCTCGTGAAGGGCTTGTATCATTGTTTTTATTTTCGCTTGCATCAAGTTTATCTTCTCCTGTTGTAACGTAGCTTCCAGTGACCTCTGACCCGCTGGGCTGGAGGTTGTAGATGGTGGAGCTGAGGATGGTGCAGATGTTGTTCTCTTCATTTTAAATATTTAATTATAATCCACTGGGAGTAAACGCTGTAGTTCCGTTGTAATCCAAAGGGAAAATGTGGATGTCAAAAAGGAAAAAGAAAATATAAACTATAACCAAAATCCCAGTATTATCAATCTTTAAGTCCCTTCTTTTATCTTCAGGTCTTCAAACCCTAATCCATTTCTCCAAGGAGTAAAAAATCAATAAAATATTAAATTGTATTCCAAATAGGCCCACCAAGGCCAGCATTCAGCCACCAGTTATTTTGCATCCAAAACCAAAACCAGAGAGTTCACAGAGAGAAAAAAGAAAAAAGTAAACAAAGGCAAGAGGCAAAGGATCAAGAAAACGATGAATTATTTGCTCTCCAATTTCTATTTGCTTTGTCTGTTTTATTTTCTTTTAAGTTCCAAGAGCTGCACTGTTTAAAGAACAAAAGTCTCAGTGTTCTGCTCTCTGTCTTAATTCTTTAGTCAAAAAAAATTCTTATCATAGTATTCTCCGGCTTTCAAGGTTATATTTCACTTTTCTCTGCCTGTAGGAGGCACTGTTGCTCTGCTTCTGTCTTTCTCTCTCTATGCTGTCTTTCCCAATGTAAGTTTAACAAAAAAAAAGCAAAAAGAAAGCCGAAATAAAAAAGTTCCATACAGTCAGTTAAAAAAGTTCAAAATTTCTGATTTGAAGGTTTAAAAATATTATATTTATATACACAGTCCAGTTTTCTAAAAACACTCTTCCAGCAAGTCCTTTAATCAATTTCCTGTTTTTTATAATAGCTCTTTAAAACTTTCCTCACTGCTTTCTTCCGGAGATGGAAGGGAAAAGAAGTTCCACTTCCCCTTTTGGTCTCACTTTCTCATGATTGTTATCCAGGAAACTCTTTCTTCCTTTTATTAGTTTTAAAAATTCAGAATTAAATGTCTCTCTCACCCAGATCGATCATACCATCTTTCCTTTTCTTTCTTCAGTCCGATGGCTATCCCAGCTTCAGAGCGGCATGCAATGGCCACCTTCCAGCTGATAGGTTAAAGACCCTTATCTGGGTCACTCAGGGAGATTGCAGGCTCCCCATGATCAACGGACTGTGCTCTTTACTTCATCGCCCCTACAAGGTGATTTAGCTCCGTTTTGGATCCCCTGGCAGCCTGGATTCAGTGGTCTCACGGAACACCTGTGAGACATGTCATATTGCCATGATGTCAGCCCCGTCCCCTCCTTGCTAACACATCTCTTATAAGGTATAAAGTTAAATTTTATGACTTTCTGTAAATTTGAAAGCACACTTTATAATTATATACTTATAATTTGTCAGCTGTTGTTCACATATTTAAAATAAGAAAACAGTAAATATGGAAGGTGCAGATGTTTGGATACCCTTCTGGTTAATACTTTTTAATAGCTCTTTTGGCAGAAATTCAGCTGCTAAATATGTCTTGTAGCTAGCTAAGAGCCTTTTCTATTCTTGCATAGATATTTTTTTCCTGCAATAAATCTTGTAGTTCAGAAATATTCTTATATGTCTTTTTATGCAGTGCTTGTTTAAGATCTTCCCTCTGGTAATCAATAATATTGAAACCTGGGGATTCCAAAATCCTTATCATTCTTTCATATAAGCACTTCATGGTTGATTTGGAGGTATGTTTTAGATTACTGAAATAACCAGTCTCTTTGAAATTCTAATTCTTCTCTGACTGCAGTCTCCTGTAAAGCGACATCATGCCACATTGTCTTTTAATTTCTGTTACTTATTTCGGAAAGGGAAAAAAAAAGGCTTTCAGCTCTTAGCACAATTTATCATATTTGTTCTGACTGCTGAAACAGCCTGGCACAACTTGATGTCCTGCAGACATATTGGATCTGACTATAATGGCTGGGAATTCTGGGAGTATAAATGTGTCCCATCTGGACTCCATGTTGGCTGAAAACCCTTCGAGTTCTAATCCCAGTACATCTTGGCAAGGTTTACCTGAGAGAACCAATATGATATGATCATTCTGAAAATTAAGTGTTATCACCATGATTAACAGGAAATGAAAGATAAAACTAACTTCTGTGCTGACAAGTTCAATCCAGTGTTAAGCCCATTTTTATGTTGTTGCACAATTCCAATTATTAGTTCTATCTTTGCCAAATTAGGCATAAAATTTCCATAAGCACCAGTACCACATAGTAAAAATTAATAGTTTTAAAAAACATTAATTCATCACCAAAATTAACTACTTGGTAAGAGATGGGGTCTGATTCCATTCCAGACAACTGCTACTTAATACACTTTCATAAAAAACATTTATAGGAGGAAAACTGTCAAGGGTGGCTTTTAGTTTCCTGATTATACAGTACAGGAATGACAAAAGTAATGGCAATAATAATAATGCAGTTGGTCAAATGAATTTCTATATACTAAATTGCTTCCCATTCTCTCTTCCTCCCTCCCTCTCTGTCTCTCTCTGTCTCTCTCTAAGAAAGAGTGTGATTGTGTGTGTGTGCGTATGTGGTTATGAATATAAATTAGGACAAAAATGCTGTTAGCAAATTCTGCCTGAATGTGTATTTTGAACCTGTTCCTTTAGATTTTAAACTTTTTCTAGTTCCCACAAAAACTGTTTTAAATATAGTTGCAGTTCAAGAACTACTGAACTCAAATTTTCTCCAAACACAGGATTTCTATTAGATGTCATGTGAATAGAATTTTGATTTTTTCACACTCACGAAAGAAAACTTCATTTGTTCCTCTTTACCTGAAGGAAGAAAAATACAAGTGTAGTACACCTGTTATTTGGGTGTTTATGTGACCAACCGTACAAGAATGTAAACTGTCTCCTTAAAGATCCTTGTCAGTGAACAAGTTATAAATTCCTGCAGAGCCAGACAAATTAGCCATTCTTGTTTTTCATACTGCTCTGAGCCTCTCACATGACATTCCCAAATAAGGCATTATAGTATAAGCCAACTCTGACCACTAGTAATGACTTAGCTGCAATGGAATTATAACAGTCTGAATAACAGCGGTTTGCACTATGAATGTCTCAACTACTCCAGGAATGCCTGAACAACCCTACAAATGTGCTTCTCATTGACCAGTCTGAAAGGCCAAGAAAGTCAGCACATTTTGAAATTACTGTTGAAGTGCTATGACAATAGTTCAGCAAGGCCATTTATTCTATGCAAATCAGGGGATACCTGAACCTTTTTATGTATTTAAAGATAGAAAATAAAGTAATGCATTTGTTCCTTGACCCAAAGGACTTGAATAAAGGAACTAATACAGGAAAGTAATATATGTGCAAACTATCATTTTTTCCTAATTATACATGAAGTATGGATAATTTTTTGTAGTAGGTGATTTTGTATGTTGTGTCAGTCTATTTGGTCAACTTTATTTTATGATTTGGTATATTGTGAGAGCCTGCCAACTAGCTAATCAGCATATAAAAACATCCAAACCATGATTAAACAAAGCATGGCTTAGCATAATGTGAAAATACAATTCAAAAAGTAAACTTAAATTCATAAATTATATTTAGGATCATGTAGGTAATCCTCGACTTATGTCAACAATTGAACCCAAATTTTCTGTTGCTAAGTGAGACATTTGTTGTGAATTTTGCCCCTTTTTATAACCTTTCTTGCTGTATTTGTTAAGTGAATCATGGCGGTTAAATTAGGAACATGTTTGTTAAGTGGTTAATCTGGCTTCCCCATTGACTTTACTTGTCAGAAGGTTGCAAATGGTATTCACATGACCTGGGGACACTGAAGTTATCATAAATATATGCCAGTTGCTAAGCACCCACATTTTGTTCATATGATCATGGGAATGCTGCAATGGTCTTAAATGTGAAAAACAGTCATAAGTCACTTTTTTCAGTGGTCTTGCAACTTTGAACAGTCACTAAATGAACTATTATAAATCGAGGACTACCCTCATGGCCAAGGATAACTTCTTGAGGATTGAGCTTTGCCTACAATTAGCTTGGCTAAAAACTTTATAGCACAATAGTTCTCTTGCTACTGCTGGTACCTTATAAAAACTTCCAGGATTGTTCCATTGTTCCAGACAGGCTCACTAGGTGAGTAGGCAGAGAGTCTTTGGGAT